>PVJS01014354.1:0-40514 GCA_004027185.1 Glis glis
TTTTATTCTTTATTTTGAAACAGGGTCTCACTAAGTCGCGGAGGGCCTCACTAAGTAGAGAGAGAGAGACAGAGACAGAGAGAGACACAGAGAGAGAAAGAAACAGAGAGAGAGAGAGAGACAGGGAGAGAGAGAGAGAGAGAGAGAGAGAGCTGAGGCTGGCCGCGAACCCGGATCCTCCGGTCTCAGCCTCCCAAGTACTAGGATTTCAAGTGTGCACCACCACACTTGGCCAGTGTTTATAAATTTAAAAGTGTACTTGTTTTATCTCTTAAAAATAATTTAAAAGAATTATGAAATCAAAATAAATTATCTCAGTTCTTGATCTGTAATAATTTGAAATCGGAATAACTGACTTGTATTTGCTATTTTCTTGAAAATGACTGCCAATACAACCAAACATACATATGTATATATATATAAAGAGAAAATAAGGACAATACAATTATATCCATCTCCACAAACAAACATAAACACACACACACTTCTACCTATGTAAAACGCTATGAAGTATAAAAACTGTTGTTATCATTATTACAAACCTATAGTTGAGGCCGGAACAACGATCAAATGAGGACCTTTATTACCCTCCTGAAAGAGGTATGCCAGGAACGCAATGGCTTGTATAGTTTTTCCTAGTCCCTAAAATTAAAAGTTTAAAAAACAATATATGAAATTTAAAAATAAACAAAGTAAGTATTTGAAAGTACAAAAGGAATGTTTTATACTGTATTCATTTTTTATTTCCCATAATTCAACCAAGAATTCCTATGGTCTTAGTTCTCAAATGATGATAGAACTGATTATAATCTCCAAGTGAGGTTATATTTTAACAAGCAGGATGATAGATCTTAAACTGCCGATTCACACAACATACCATTAATAAGAATACATTCTGCACTGCATAGAAAGAACATGATTTTGATTACTGCTTATATCTGTTAAATATTTAATGCATACTAAATGGATTGAGGACTATACAACTATTCTATTACCCTGCAATTACACTGCAGCATTATTTGTATGAGGGACTGTTATACCACTTGGAAATAAAAAGAAGGTCAATTATTGATACGTGGAAGAACAAAGAAAAATCTTAGTAACATTATGTTGCACCAAATGAACGAGAAAAAAATAACCCATGATGATAGGTATCATAATAGTGGTGGTGGTAGTGGCTTAGAAACATAGGAGCTTTGTGGAATGGTGGAAACGTTCTGGGTGGTGGTCACAAGGGTGTACATGTACATAAGGAGTCATTAAAGTACACATTTATGCACTTTCCTGCAAGTAAATTAGACATAATGACAATATTTTGATAAAATATTGGTTAAAAAAAGGCTACCAAAGTTTAGCACCTCAGGGGAGCTAAACATTACCCAACTGTTATGAACTGAATTATGTATCTTGCCAAATTACATATGTCGAAGCCCTAACGTACAATGTGACTATATTTACAAACAGACCTTCAATATAGAGGAAATTAAAGATCAAAGGTCATAAGTGTGGTGCCCTTTAATCCAATACAACTGGTGTCCATATAAGAAGAGAAACCTCAGGAATGGGCATACGGAGAACAAAGGACACTTGAGGACACAGCAACAACGTGGCTATCTACAAGCCAAGAAAACGGGCTTCATGAAAAACTGGACATGCCAGCACCTTCATCTTGGGCTTCCAGCTTCCAAAACTGTGGAAAATAACTTCCTGCTGTTCACTCAGTCTGTGGCGTTTTTGTTATGGCAACACTAGCTGACTAAGCCAACTTTAAAATACTGTTCTTCACAGGTAATAAAAATAATTTCATATAATATGCACTTGATTCATACTAAATAACAATCCTAGGACATAGGAAATACCTCTATTTCATTACTATTAGATATTAGGTCATCTGGCCAGGACCTGGCTGCCTGTGAAAGGCAAGGCTGACACCCAAAGCTCAGGTCTGTTTCCCAAGTCCAGTTCACAGCTGTCATGCTCTGTGTTCTATATCTAATCTCTGTATGTATTTTGAAATCTCGTATATATTATTCACTTTTCTATTTGATAAGCAGTACCTTTGTTTTAATGAGTATGAAATAAGTATGGGATACGTCTTACAATACTAAAAACTGCTTTCTTAGAAGCTAACTAGAAAATATCATTATCTTTGTTAATTTTTGTTTTGGGAATCCATTGTACAGAGTAATAGGTATTCTATAAATATTTATTCACTGAACATGATTCATTTTTAATATTTTTTACAAGTATAGCTGAAAGAAGGATGATGTTAGATTAAAGGTCAAGTTTCTTGCTGAGCATGGTAGTCCATGCCTATAATCCTAGCTACTTGGGAGGCTAAGGCAGGAGGATCCAAAGTTCCAGGACAGCCTGGGCAACTTAGCAAGACCATTTTTCTAAAAGGAAACTTTTAAAAAAGGACTGGGGATGTAGCTCAGTGTTATAGTGCTTGGCTACCATGTGAGAAGCTGTGGGCTCAATCCCCAGTGTTGCCCCGGCGGTGGGGGGAGGGGGTGCTCCAAGTTTCTATGTGTTATCTCTGGACTAGTGATTATAAATTTCCTAAGCTTATCTTTAAGCAAATAAGATGTAGGGGAAAACAGAGCCTCAGAGACATATAATAGGAAAATGGGTGAAATGATATTGCAGACATATTTGTAGATTTATTTACTGACGGACAGGTATCCAAGTTATATAAAAATTTAAAAGGCAGCCATATAAGAAGCACATATAGTAAAACCTCACATGACATATACATTTATATGTATGTATGTATGTACATGTGTACACACAATTCACAAACTTATACATATCTGCAGAAGAAAAAATCTAGAAAGACATCAAACTAGCACTTGGTTCTAAGTGGTAGAATTATAGGTGACTTTTATTTTCTTTGCTACATTTTTAAGTAATGTTCATTTTAACACAGGTATTTATTAATTTGATAATCAGAACAATAACAAATCTTATTTTCACGTTGGAGAGAAGTGAGGCTTAGAATTAAAACAGGCAATAGAAAACAGAGAGGGTGAGAGAGAACGAAGTGAGAGCAGTAAAAAATAGTGAAGGGAGAGCAGCTACACAACTGCAGTGGCAAGGAAAATGGCTTGTTTGAAATGATAGCAAGTGTGTCTTTTAATGACACATTGAATATCAAGTCCTAGTAACAGAATACACTTACCATTTCATCTGCCAAAATGCCATTAAGTCCATGCTTATGTACCAGGGCCAGCCAATTCAAACCAACCTTCTGATAGGGCTTGAGTGACAAACTGGTAAAGAAAGAATTACCAAGTATTATAGACTTATGCTTTATTAGCGTTCTATACTATTTTTCAACATGAGTTTTAAGTTTACAATGAACACAAAAACTGAAATGCCTAGATATTACCTTACCTTTTAACCTACTGTTACAAGCTATGTAGATCTACTTAAGAAAATGAATCCAAAGTAAAATAATTATTTTTAATCTTCTCAAATTTCATTCTGTATTTGTTGCGAATATATGTAATATATTATGTAATATAAAATAATTCCATTTTTGGTCATAATGTAATACTACCAAATTAATTCCACAAATGACTAGAATATATTAGCTATGATAACATACTACTAAGCTAACATTTATCCTAGAAAACTGAATTGTACTGGTTTGAGTTTTAGCACATTAAGGAACTTTTAAGTGTCAGGACAAAAACCACATATAAAATTCCCTGTTTTGCCAGGATGGTTTAATAAATACTTTCCGAATGGGTAGCTATCATCTCTAATGTCAATGGCATATATAATTCTGGAGCGCGTGCATATATGCTAAATATTTACCTGTGTAAATATTTACACAAATGTAAATTTGTTACACATCAATGAACACCAGCAAGTAGAAAGTAATGTGCAAGTGTCAAAATCAAAACTTGGAAGCACAGGTTTGTGGCCAGCCTCAGCTACTTGGTGAGGCCCTCTGCAACTTAGTGAGACCCTGTTTCAAAATAAAGAACAAAAAAATAGGGCTGGGGGGTGTAGCTCAGAGGTAGAATGCCCCTGGGTTCAACTCCACAAAAAACAAAAAACCCAACAAAAAAAAACTTGGAAACATATAAACAGACTGATCCCTGAAAATGACCTGCTATATGAGTTATAATGGATGAAAACAAGTTTATTTCTAAATGCTCAAGTGGTTAAAAACTAATGGCAATTATTTACTGAACACCTATTACACACACCAGTAGCATTTTTCAAAAAGTATTTCACTAACCTTTTAAATATTCTATAAAGTAGCTCCTCCATCATTTTAACAGATGGAAAAACCTCAAGGGCTCAGTAATCCATGTGAGGTTGCACAGCTACAAAATGTAAGGCTATGATTTTAATTCAGGATGTCAATCTCACACCCACATTAACGTGAAACCAAGGACAACGCCATGACTCCCACTCTCCAGCTTTTATCCTGTCCCTTTTAGTCCCCTTTACATACAGTCTACTCAGGGAAGAGATCTGGACATAGGTATGGCATAATAAATGGTTAAGAGAGCTAACACTAAAACCAAGACACCTTATTAAAAAGAGGTAGGGTTGAAAACGGCCGTCTTAAATCAGAATCTATGTTTTAACCGTGGAGGATGCAATGTACAAAACATTTTTTATTTTAAGAAATTAAAAGCATGCGTGCGTGATCTCTCTCTCTCTCTCTCTCTCTCTACCTAGTGAGGCCCTCCGCAACTTCGTGAGACCCGGTTTCAAAAATAAAGCATAAAAAAAAATAGGGCCGGGGGCGTAGCGCGGAGGTAGAGCGCCCCTGCGTTCAATCCCCGGTACCGCAAAAAAAAAGAAATTAAAAGTATAGATAGAAGAAAAATCACCAGTATTTCTAAGGTTGTCTTTAGAGTTCTTTTGGACTTTAAAAAAAGTCTTTTGCCTTTCTAGCCAATAAAATTTCTATGCTTTTACAAAAGCAATAACCTTACAGATGAAAAGTTCATGGGGCTCAGAGAAGTTAAGTAACTTGCCCAAGGTCATATAGCTAACCAAAACCATTTCTACTGTGACACAGTCAGTATCCAACCAAGTCTAACCTGAAGCTCATCTCTTAACCAGTAAATAGCAAAAATGACAAAAGTTCTCTCTCGCTGACCTGCCCACCCTATGGTCAACACTGAATTCTGCATTACTTTTCAGAAGCCTTCCCAATGCTTTAGTCATCTTATACACATAAAGGTTATATTCCATAAATATAAAACTTGATAAGGTAGGAATATTATCACTTATAAATGCATCTAAAATCAACATACCACAAATTGCCAGGAAATCTTTCCAATCAAGAAAAAAACTGAAATTCATCACCAACACATGTTGAAAAGAATGCATTTAACTGCTGAGTATTCATTATACATCAAATTTTAAGTAGTGAGTGAGGAAGCCAGGCATGGTGGCGCACACCTGTAATCCCAGTACTTAAGGGATTGAGACAGAAGGATGGAAGATTTGAGGACAACCTCAGCAATTTAGCAAGGCTTCTCAGCAGCTTAATAAGACCCTGTTTCAAAAATAAAATAATAAAATAAAATAGTGCTGAGGGGGTAGGTCAAAGGTAAAACACTCCTGGGTTCAATCAACTACTACATAGAATTTTTCATTCAAATAAAACTTATTTAAGCTGGGCATGGTGGTGCACGCTTGTAATCCTAGTACTTGGAAGGCTGAGACAAAAGGATTGCAGATTCGTGGCCAGCCTCAGCTACTTAGTGAGACCCTGTTTCAAAATAAAGAATTAAAAATAGGGCTTGGGGATGTAGCTCGGAGGTAGAACGCCCCTGGGTTCAATCCCCAGTACCACACACACACAAAAGACAAATATAACTCTTTTATTCACAATCACAAAGAAACTCTGGTAAGGTATTTTGATTAGGACATTAAATAGCTTTATTATACTGAAGTATTTATTTTTAAAATATGCAAGTATAAATGTGTGTGTGTTTTATATTTGTTCTTCTGCTAGATTTATCTAAATTACAAGTAACTTTGTATTGCCTGGTATCACAAAAGTGTTGCCCATTACAAATGTAAAGGAATCAATGAATTGCAATTTTAACAATGACACTTTGTTGGGAGTAGTGGCATACACCTGTAATTCCAGGGAGGCCGAGGCAGGAAGATCACCAAGTTCAAGACAAGCCTGGGCAAATTTAGTAAGAGACTCTGTCTCAAAGTTATAAAAGGGGGGGAGGGCTGTGGATGCAGCTCAGTGGTAGAATGCCAGTGGGTTCAATCCCTATTACTGGGGGGGAAAAAAACACAAAGATACTGTGAACCCTTACTTATGACAAATTTTTAAAACAGGGTAGCTACATTCTTTCTCTAGCAGGTCCTAATATTTAGATGCTACATATCTCCCAATTATTTTGACATTCCAATGTTTTCCAAGAATTTTTATGATTGCTTGTGAACGCAAACCACCAATTTATGTGTAAGAATGTAGGGATTCGTTCAGGTCTTCTAAATCAGTTACATGCTTGCTCTTTTTTTTTTTTTTTTTGCGGTACTGGGGATTGAACCCAGGGGCATTCTGCGTCTGAGCTACACCCCCAGCCCTATTTTTATTTTTTATTTTGAATCAGGGTCTCACTAAGTTACAGAGGGCCTCACTAAGTAGCTGAGGCTGGCCACGAACCCACAATCCTCCTGTCTCAGTCTCCCAAGTACTGGGATTACAAGCGGCCACCACCACACCTGGCTTAAGTGCTCTCTTCTGGAAAGAGTGTGACAAGTCTCTCTGAACTGAAGGTTTTCTTACCTCCCACTAAAGAAAAAAAATGATTTTAAGATTTTCTAAACTTATGGAAGAAAATGAGGCAGCAGGTTATTTTGAAGTTACTTTTTCTGTTAGGGGGGAAAACCTTCTAGAGTTACTAATTTCTTGACAATTAGTAATTCTAATTGTCAAGAAATTACTTACTCCAGTAAAAAAATTAAATTAGGTTTACATCTCCTGTCAGAGAAACTGGTTTCTAAATTATTTTCAAAGGTGAGAAAGGCCTGAAACAGAAACAATAGGGGTACATATAAGGTGCTAAATTTGAATTTAAAACACAGAAATATCAGTAATATACAGATAGACTTATTTGAAATGGTTCATATGAACAGATTAGAGATGCCAACTGATCAAAAATTTGTCTTGTGTTACATGATTGCTAAAAATAATACCAGATAATAACTATCTAATAATAGATAGTTCTAATAGAAGTCTTCAAACTAAAATACTTACATCCTAGTTTGTTCGTTTTGGTTTCTTGGTACTGACGGTTGAACCCAAAGGCATTCTACCTCCAAGCTACACTCCCCAGCACTAATTTTTTTTTTTGAAAAAGGGTCTAGTTCCACTAAATTGCTGAAGCTGGCCTCAAACCTGAGATCCTCCTGCCTCATCTTCCCAAGTACTGGGATTAAAGGCGTGCACCATGTCTGGCTACATTCTAGTACTTTTGAGTTAATCAACCCCTATCTGCAGTATTGGTTTGCATTCACATCAATGTCAAATGGTCTAACAGCTCCTGTTTAAAAACATGATAGGAGACCTATCCTGTCAGGTTCAGGATAAACAAGATAAATAGTACCTTAGGGTAGACTAAACCCAGAAAAGACAGAACACATATAATTAAATATGCCAGGCATGGTGGCACATGCTTGTAATCCCAGTACTTGGGAGGCTGACACAGGAGGATCACAGGTTCGTGGCCAGCCTCAGCTACTTAGTGAGGCCCTCCGCAATTTAGTGAGACCCTGTTTCAAAATAAAGAATAAAAATGGGGCTGGGGGTGTAGTTCGGAGGTAGAATGCCCCTGGGTTCAAACCCAGTACTGCAAAGAAAAAAAATTAAATATGCTGGATAATGAACAAGTGAGAAATCTTTTCCGTTAAAACAGTTTAAAGCTGATAAATTTCATATCAATTGCTAAAGCCTTGATATAGCTACATGTACTATGGTAAGCATAAAACAGGAAAAAAAATCTGAGTTTTTTCCCTTACCCATACTACTGTATTAAATTTTAACTTTAGGCAATTTTGACATTTTAAAGACTATGACTGTATAATAGTTTTGAGGTACATATCATAAATTCTATTTTTCTCTTCAAAAACATTTTTTACTGCTGGGCGTGGTGGCGCACACTTGTAATCCTAGTACTTGGGAGGCTGAGACCAGAGGATCCGGGTTCGCGGCCAGCCTCAGGTACTTAGTGAGGCCCTCCGCAACTCAGTGAGACCCTGTTTCAAAATAAAGAATAAAAAATAGGACTGGGCAGTGGAGCCTCGAAGTAGAATGCCCCTGGGTTCAATCCCCAGTACCGCAAAAAAAAAAAAAGACATTTTTAGCAAGTTCTAGAGTATCTGTATTTCTAAAAAGTAGATTTTTCCCTCTATAATTCACATTAATTTGTAGTGGAATATTAAACAGTTAACACAAATATTGGTTCAAAGTATACTTTCCTACAAAGAATTCTGTTAAGAAAAAGACCCAAGGACTGTGGGTATAGCTCAGTGGTAGAGTACTTGTGTAGCAGCTGTGAAGTCCTGGTCAATCCCCAGCATCAATCAATCAATCAATCATTGAAAGAGACAAGCATGAACACGGTAGGTTATTCATCATGGTAGTCTCGTGTTTTCTTCTATGCTAATATATCCTTTCCCAAGGCAAGGAAATGACTGGAAATGTATCTATACTAAGCAGCCACAATGCCAAGCCAATACACCAGGTAAAAATTGCTTATGCAACTCTTACCTTGGCTGAAGGACATAAATCAAGACAACAAATTCTACTCCCTAAAAGTTCACTTAAGTAAGCTCTAAAGAGACTATCTATATAGGTTTTGGAAATAGCACTTTGGATTAGATCCAAAGAGCACTTAAAAAAAAAGCCTATTTTTGTCATCTATTAAATATTTCTATTAAATATTTCATTTAAAAAACCTCAGTTTAATGGAAAGGATAGTATTATTACCTGATTATACTATTTACAAGTAAAAAGACTTTGTGAATGTGGGTTTAAGAGAGAAACTTTTTAGGTGATGCAATAAAGCACTTGATTTTTTAAAACCCAAATTATGATAAAGTAGACTCAACTGGGTAAGTCTTGCAGAGTGAAGAACTCCCCATATCCAATGCTGGAGAACAAGAAGCAGCAGCTCCAACTACACTTTTAGGAGATGAATTTGCTGATACAGTTCTTTCTATGCAACAGAGAAAAGAGCTTCTTTTGTGGGAACTGCATCACGTTTCCCTACACCATCCCATAGCACCCTAGAAGGGCACAGAAAAAATTATAGCTTACTATTAAAGGCCAGTAACCATATCTTTTTTTTTATAACTTGATTTTTAATTATTAACCAATGATCAGCAAATATGCTTTGATCATTAACTTAGAAATATACTAGAAGTAAATTTAAACCAACTAAGATAATCATTTTAACAAGACCCTAGTGCTAATCTTACTAAAATACCTATCAAATATTCTGAATAGATGTAACTCGTTTTTAACATTGCATAGTATGGATATACCATAATTCATTCCAATTATTCCCTGAGTTGAGGAACTTAGGTTGTTTCCATGATTTTGCCACTATAAATAATATCACAGCAAGCGATTTCATATAATTTTTAAAAAGGAAGTATTGTAAACATTTCTTGGTCTCCAAACTACTTAAAAATAAACAAGCTTTTAAAGGAAGTTCAAAACAATTTCCCCCACCCCAATCCCCCCACACCATGCAAAATGTGGGAGTTCACAATTACAAAAGGCCATTTTAATATGTACTGATTGTTGAACAATTGTTAATGTTTATTTTTTTCCGAGAATTCTGGCAAGGTATTTTATTGAAAGTAGCAGTTTATGGTAACATATATACTAATATAATCTATTTAATACAAGTCTCCATTCCGTCCTTTTCCTTCCTGATATGCTCCTACTACAAAAGGAGATTAAAAAAATCTGGGCTTTCCAAAAATAACCTATATCTGTGGTAAAATATTTAAAACATTTCACCACAGACATAGGATATTCTAATCATTTCATTTTGTGGATGATTAAAAACGATATGGGCCAAGACAGAAATTTTACACTGATGCAATTAATCTGCTGACTTTTTTCCAAACACCAAATTGAGATATAGCGGAGTTAAAACCCCCTTTTCAGTTTCTGTGATTATAAAATTTATCTGTTAGCACACAAGGAAGACACAGGTTACATAATACCATATCACCCCCACGCACAATTTAAAATGATATGATGGAATAAATACCTACCTTGGGAGGGCGGAAAAATCAATAAAAAACCATTGATATGCCACTTATGTGCCATTATACGAAATCTTGGGGTTTTCTAACACTAGTTGCTGTATCACATTTAATTTCCCTAGACACAATGCAGAAATAAAGTATTTTATGCAACTGAAATAAAATAATGACTGTGTTCCACAAATATTACCTCTGGTTTAAAATGGAGGGCTGTTCTATGTTCCATCCACCTCCATTTCCAGTGAGCATGGTAACTTGTTTGGTCAATTTATTAGAAATGTCTTCACATTTGTTCATAAGTCTTATAACTACATCCCTTTCTTGAATCAGTGTCTTACAATTCCATATCAAATCTTCTGATAAGCCATTAGTTTTGGACATCTTTGTGAACTATGACATGAAACAAAAATATTTTAATAATTCAGATCTAATAAACAGAAAGCCAAATTCTGTGAGGGTAAAAATCTGTTACTTTAAACTTTTATTAATCAGCTTAATGAAGTGTTGAGAACCTGATACTTCATGTCCACATTTTCACTTTGATATCCTACTGTCACTTCAAACTCATTTTGTTGAATGAGTTTTTTCCCTCCAAAATATACTATCTCAAATTTCTTTGACCTCAGCAGCTGATTCTCTTAGAGGAGAAACACTGACAGGTAATTCTTTTTTTTTTTTTTGCGGTACCAGGGATTGAACCCAGGGGCGTTCTACCTCCGCACTACACCCCTGGCCCTATTTTTTATACTTTATTTTGAAACCGGGTATCATGAAGTTGCAGAGGACCTCACTAAGGGGGGGGGGGGAGCGCGAGAGAGCTGAGGCTGGCCGCGAACCCAGATCCTCTGGTCTCCGCCTCCCAAAGTACTGGGATTACAAGTGTGCGCCACCACGCCCGGCCACAAGTAATTCTTAATATCAAGTTGTTTTCTTCTTCAAAATCTCAGATTCACCTTTCTCTATTAACAAATGCTAACAGTACTCCGTAATAACTGTGTACCTGATCTCATCTCCATTTTCGTCATTTCTTATGACTGTTACATATTACCCTTAAAACATTTTTTCCATATTCATCAAAGTACAACTCTTCCAGTTTTCAAAACTCTAATTATTGGTCACTTGATATTTATTGTTAATAGCTCAATGGTAGTGCCTAGTATGTGTGAGGCCCTGGGTTTAAATTCTAGCACTGAAAAAAAAAAAAGTAAATTATGACTAATTCGCCGGGCATGGTGGCACACGCTTGTAATCCCAGTACCTGGGAGGCTGAGGCAGGAGGATCGCAAGTTCATGGCCAGCCTCAGTTACTCATGAGACCCTCTGTAACTTACTGAGATCCTGTTTCAAAATAAAGAATAAAAAATCGGGCTGGGGGTATAGCTCAGAGACAGAATGCCCCTGGGTTCAATCCCCAGTACTGGAAAAAAAAATTATGACCAATTCAATAATTACCTAAAAACCTAAAACCTTTAAAAACCAATTTCAGCCAGTCGTGGTGGCGCATACTTGTAATCTCAGTACTTGGGAGGCTGAGACAGGAGTATCACAGGTTCAAAGCCAGCCTCCGCAACTTAGCAAGGCTCTCAGCAACCTAGTGAGACCATTTCCAAATAAGAAATAAAAAACTGGGCTGGGAGTGTAGCTTGGAGGAAGAATGCCTCTGGGTTCAATCCCCAACATGCGCACGCGTCCACACACACACACACACACAAATTCAATATAGCACTATATAAATGGTTTTATATAAAAACTTAAAAGTATATTTCAAAATTGTATTTGTATTTATTTTTTAAAAGACCCTGAATACTTCAAACGTAAAATCTATATTATAATACCAGCCTTTGAATTTTTCATAGGGAGAGATGAAAAGACACATCCTGAAGAACATTACAAAAATATTTTTAGTGAAAAGGATGAGAAAGCCCAACAGCTCTTTGAAAGCTTGTTGGGCAAAAACAAAAATCCCATAAGCCAGAACTGAATAATGAAACTAAGATAAAACCATCTGTTAGATACAACCACACAGGATTTTGATTCATGTCATCTTATTTAGCATATTCTTCCAAGTTACAACAAGAATCACATTAACAACTAACAAATAATCCCTTTGATCACAGTATTTCTAAATTCAGAACCTCAAGCAACAGAAATTAAACACTTGCAGAAAATATTGATAATTTTATTAAAAATCAGTTTATAATATACATTTTCATTCTTATCCTAGAATAAGTTGGTAAGATATAAATTATCCAATCTATTCCAAAGGTATATTAATGTTCTGCAGAAATTTAACTAAAATCCAAACAAAACCAACTTAGCACTTCACAAAATGGCACTGTGACATACTAAGTTGTTTGTAATACTACTTAGCATTTTCACAAGGGCAACATTCAAGAAACTACTAGATATCTTTTATTCAGTAACTTAATAAATCTTCACAACAATTCCAAGATTAGTCCACCAATTTTGAATGTATAAACTAAGGTTTAGAGCCAGGCGTGGTGGCACATGCCTGTAATCCCAGTACTTGGGAGGCTGAGACAGGAGGATCACAGGTTCGAGGACAGCCTCAGCAAGTAGTGAGACTCTCATCAACCTAGCGAGACCCTGTTTCAAAATAAAAATTTAAAAAATCGGGCTGGGGGTATAGCTCGAAGGTAGAATGCCTCTGGGTTCAATCCCAGTACCACACAAAGAAATAATAATAAACTAAGGTTTAATTTCTAAGGACAAAAAGCTATAAGAGATTCCAAAGTCTGTTTTCTTTTCACTGTAAGACTTTAAACATTCAAAATAAATAAATTTGTTTCTGTAGCCAATTACTATTTGTTATATAAACTCTTACTTTCTAGTAAATACTACTCTAATTGGTGAACATATCTGGTACATGGACAAGACACAATCTCTGTCATTATGTGATTTACGATTATTTGGAAATTCAGGCAACAAATAATTTTAACTATAACAACTGGTATTATAAGGGAAAGAAGAGAATTGCATAGGTACTTATGGCAAGCAGACTAATAAAATCTAGAACCTAGGAAGTCCTTTCAGAGTAATAAGGTCAAGGATAATAAAGAACTGCTCTAACCAAAAGCGGTTCAATATGTCAGAACCTAGAAAAGTAAGAGAGGAATCTGAACAAGGAAGCAGGAAGGTTCAGAATAATTTTATGAGTACTTTTTTTTTTTTTGGTGTTGGGGATTGAACCCAGGGTCATTCTATCTCCGAACTACACCCCCAGCCCTATTTTTTATTCTTTATTTTGAAACAGGGTCTCAATAAGTTGCGGAGGGTCTAAGATGCTGAGGCTGGCTGCGAACCTGCTATCCTCCTGAATCAGCCTCCCAAAGTACTGGGATTACAAGCGCGCACCACCACGCCCAACTCTTATGAGTACGATTTAACTTACAGCTACTACGAAGCTACTGGAAGGTTTTAAGTCAAAAAGTGGCAAGATATGGGCTGGGGACTTGGCTAGCATGTGTAAGGCCCTAGGAAGGCAAGGCCCTGGATTGGATCCCAGAAACACACACACACACACACACACACACACACACACACACACACACACCATGAAACAGTGTGAAGAAGGCTTGATAGAGAACAAAAATCTATTATGAAGGCTTTGAGAAATAGCAGTGACCTGGGTTAAACATTAAGAAGTTAACAGATTTGTGATACTTAGCATATGGAATCCACTAAGTGTGCAAAAATGAGTGGAAATTAAGAGTTAAGAATAACTACCAGAATTGACTCAAGGAATTAAGGAGAGATGGGAATTTACCAAGATAGAAAGTCTGCTTCTAAATATATTAAATTTGGGATAGCTGCCAAATTTGGAAGAGGCGAAGGCCAGAGGTTCACTAAATAAAGATATAGAACTTAGGGAAGTTACAGGCTGGAGAAAAAGATGCTGTGTAGGTGGCCATCAAAGTCAGAACTATGTTGATGTGATTACTTATGGAAAAGTACAGGGAATTAGCAAGACCTTGAAGAACATCAACATTTAAGAGCGTTTTAAGCTGGGCGTGGTGGCACAAGCATGTAATGCCAGTACTTGCAGGACTGAGAGAGAGAATGGCAGGCTCAAGACAGTCTCAGCAACTTAGTGCCTCCCTAAGCAAACTAACAAGAGTCTGTCTCAAAACAACAACAACAAAAAAAATAATAATAAAAAATGCTGGGAGTGGAGCTCAGAGGAAGAGTTTTAAAACAGAATCAAAGAGCAAGAAGAAAGGTAGGGTGTGATATCAGGGAAGCCAGGAAAGAGATAACTGCAAAAAGGATATTGCAATTTCAATGGTCAAAAGCAGAACTAACTTAAACTTGATTTTTTTCCCCTGATTGAAATGAATTTGTCAGCCAGGTTTTGTGGTGCATACCTGTAATCCTAATACTTGGGAGGCTGAGACAGGAGGATTATGGGTTTGAGACTAGCCTCTACAACTTAGTGAAATCCTCAGCAACCTGGCAAGACCATGTTTCAAAAATTATAAAAGTAAAATGGGCTTGTAATCCCAGTACTTGGGAGGCGGACACCGGAGGATCCAGGTTCATGGCCAGCCTCAGCTACTTAGTGAGGCCCTCTGCAACTTTGTGAGACCCGGTTTTGGAATAAAGTATTAAAAAAAAATAGGGCCGGGGGTGTAGCTCGGAGGTAGACCGCCCCTGGGTTCCATCCCCGGTACCGCAAAAATAAATAAATAAATAAATAAATAAATAAAATAAAATGGGGCTACGATCACAGCTCATAGGCAAAACGCCCCTGGGGTTATAAAAAAAAAACAAAAAAAGTCTAAATATATACTATATGATAAATGTTAATTTCTATACCATATCTCACTGACAGTTCTGAGTAATTAAATAGCCATTTAAAAATAGCTATAAATATGAAACTATGCACAATGGTTATGCCTGGCCTATATTATGATATTTAATGTGTAATTGTTAGCTGGGCGTGGTGGTACACACCTGTAATCCCAGTACTTGGGAGGCTGAGATAGGAGGATCACAGGTTAGAGGCTGGCCTTAGCAATTTAGCAAGATTCTGTTTCAAAATAAAAAATAAAAAGGACTGAGAAGGTAACTTGGAGGAAAAGTGTCCCTGAGTTCAATCCCTAGTACCAAAAAAGTAAATAAATAAACATATTAATAATAAAAGTATTAGATTATTGTTTAATGCCTCTGAATAGCTTCCTAAACTGTAAGTTTCCTAAACTGTAAGATTTCTATTATTTGAACTTCCTAAAAGATGAAAAAATAACAGAGATCATGAATTCCAAATTCATGGACAGTTTAAGCTGTCTCAACTTATGAACTTAAAATTGACTATTTTTTAATTTTATAAAATATCTTTTTGCTTCCTTTTATTTATTTTTTCAAAAGCACAAATTGGCTGAGTGCAGTGGTGTGCGTCTATAATCCCAGTACTTAAGAGGCTGAGACAGGAGGATGACAGGTTTCAGGATAGCCTCAGCAACTTAGCCAGAGCCTCAGCAATCTGGCAAGACCAAATTTCAAAACTTAAAAAAAAAAAAAAAAAAAAAATAGGACTGGGGGTGTAGCTCAGAGGTAGAATGTCCCTGGATTCAATCCCTCGAGCCAAAAAAAAAGTCATTCAGAAACCACAAGCAAATTAAGTAAGACCCTGCTTCAAAATAAAATAACAAAAATAATAATAAAAAAAATAGGACTAGGGGTATAGCTCAGAGATAGAAAGCCCCTGGGTTCAATCCCCAGTACCACCAAAAAAAAAAAAAAAAGAAAGCCGGCATGGTGGCGCACACTTGTAATCCCAGTACTTTGGGAGGCAGAGACCACAGGATCCAGGTTCGTGGCCAGCCTCAGCTCGCTCGCTCGCTCACGCGCTCTCGCTCTCTCGCTCTCGCTCTCTCTCTCTCTCTCTCTCTCTCTCTCCCTGTCTCTCTACCTAGTGAGGCCCTCCACAACTTCGTGAGACCCAGTTTCAAAATAAAGCATAAAAAAAAATAGGGCCGGGGGTGTAGCGCGGAGGTAGAACGCTCCTGGGTTCTATCCCCGGTACCGCAAAAAAAAAAAAAAGAAAAGAAATACAAACTGCCCTGTAAATAAAAGATTTTAGTAAATCTAAAGTTAATTATGAGTATGATCCTGCTTACATGTATGAAATACAAAGAGATGATGCTCAAAATATCTTAACTGATGGGTATCTTTGGTAGAATTTTGGATACACTTTCAATTTTACACAAAACAAATCCCCGGGGCAATCTATCTCTGAATTACACCACCAGTTTTTTTTTGTTTTTTTTTTTTGGTACTGGGGATTGAACCCAGGAGCATCCTACCTCTGAGCTACACCCACAGTCCTATTTTATTTTTTATTTGGAAATAGGATCTTGCTAAGTTGCTGAGAGCCTTGCTAAATTGCTGAGGTTTGCCTTGAAACTGTGATCCTCCTGTCTTACCTTCCCAAATACTGGGATTACAGGCGTAGCCACCACACCTGGCACAAATCATTCTCAAAAAAGACTTTTTCAGGGGGAAGAAATGAAAAATATGGAATTGCTACTTAGATAATTACATTAAAAATGAACATCAATCTGGCTCTGATTACTCTGTAGCAATCTAAGGACTTTCTTCCCTGCCAAAGTACAGCCTGCAACTGAAGTACCCCTCTCTTGCCACAGTGTGTCACTCTTACAGAATGAATATTTTCACATTTCTAGAGGAAGGGGGAAATTGTTTAAAAGCAGATTTAATTCTTATTTAATCCCTACTCAACAAGTAACAGCCTAAGGACAGACTTGTAATCTTATTCATTACCATAAATAGCTGGCAGCAGCCTTCAAAGTATTCAGAATGCATTTATAATTTTTTGAATAAAAGTTTATCAAACTTATACAAATTAAAACAAAGCAGGAGTAATCTTTAAACAAACTAAATGAAGCCATCCTATGTGGGAGGAAGAAATATGCATAGCATACTTTAAGTAACAAACATATGCAGACATTTCACAGAAATCACTGAGCAAAACCTAGCAAAAAAGATCCGTGGTCTAAGTTACCAAGTAAGTTGAAGAAGCACAAGGAGCATAAAGTACTCAATACGGATTTAACCTGGTTGCTTTGTTAATAGTCAAGGAAGACTGCATCTACACTGCATCTAACTATAAATGTTAGCGATGTAGATGCATAAGAAGCTTTTAGACTGAGCTATTCATAAACTGTTATAAATTCTGCATTTGTCAGTATAAATAAATTGCTATTCTAGTTAGTGTATAAAAAGGCAATGGAGTAAGACTATGAACATAATAGTATCCTTTACTTTGCACAAAGCTAGACAAAAATTTCAGTAAGTGGTTAGTGAACTGATGCCATCAAATGTGTGAAATTTGACAATAAAAACTCCAATTTTATCAATTAGCAATACTAGTTTTTAAACTAATGACACTTTTGGCTTGCTTCTTTTCCAAAGTCTACCTGATTTATCGATGGGTTTTTTTTCTTTTTTACAATGGGAACTTAAATTACTACCAATATGCAGAAAAACTATGAGTAGAACAGGAAAATTATGAAGAAAATTTAAACAATTTTTAAATTTTATAAAAAAAATGAATAAGATTACATAAAACAGTAAATATAAATACCCTCTCAGGAAATGCACTTTTTTTTTGGCAGTACTGGGGATTGAACCCAGGGGCATTCTACCTCCGAGCTACACCCCCCAGCCCTATTTTTTATTCTTTATTTTGAAACAGGGTCTCACTAAGTTGCGGAGGGCCTCACTAAGTAGCTGAGGCTGGCTGCGAACCCGTGATCCTTCTGCCTCAGCCTCCCAAGAACTGCGATTACAAGCATGCGTCACCACGCCTTGCTTATTTTTTAAAATAAGCAAATTTTCCTCATGTAAAATGAAGGTGATTAAAATATGAGAGCACTTTATCTTTAAAAAAGTATAATTCTCTGACAAAATCATAACAACACAGAAAAGTGTTGTTATCTCTGGACTTAAAATTATTGCAATTACTAAGTGGCTGTTATTACACAAATATATTTTTAATATATTTTATGTATCAGACTACATTATAAATCTAAGACCTTGAAAAAAACCAATGTAGAACATTTCAAATTTTGTCTTAAAAGGCAAACTAACAATCTTTACATTCAAGTTACTTTTATAAGACAATGAAATATCAGTGACATTTAATCACTGAATGATTACCATGTTAAAACCTTCATTTTGAACAAAAATCACAATTAAAATTTGTGTTCACTTGATTAATGAGTCTAGCATTCATTTTTTATAAAGTATTTATGATATACTTATAGTTTTGCTAAATTCTGCTATTGATTCAACAATAATTTTTAAGAAAGAGTTGACTAGAGATGAACAGGCTGTTCTGAATGTACAACACCCTGTTATTTTCATAAAACTCTGACATGATTAAAACCTCAACTAATTGTCACAGAAATTTCTAAATACAGCAGCTATCAAAACAAAAATGATATTGTGGAGTATTTTACCGTGTTTTTCTTTCAAAGTTGTTTAGAGAGTCTTTATCAAACCTGAATGATTAATAGAACAGGAATAAATTATATAGCTTTTTACCAAAATGTACATAATACTGACTTTAGCTTTGATATAAATATTAAGATATTAAATGGCTCTATAATCCAGTCACATTTAAAGCTCTAAAGTTATTGAATGTAGAAACTAAAATTTCTAAGCTAATATTACAAATTTAAAACATATATACTTGTTAATTTAAGCTATTAATATACACTTATTTAACCAACGCTTTGCTCAGGACAGCAAAGCACTGCATGCACTGAAGGCAAGTAGAAAGCCTACTTTTAATATACTTTTAACTGTTACAAAAAATACTGAACATCTGAATGGTTGTTTAGAACAAATGCAGTCTATGTTCAACTTAAAGAAGGGGCAAGAAGTTAGGAGATTTAAGTAAGTAAATGCATAATCCCCAAATTCATGTCAAGACTAATCTAAACTATGCCAACTAATTAGCAGGGGAAATATGCTTTCTACATGCTAACATGCTGAATATTTTTTAAAACACCTGGCACATATAACCCTGATAAATTTATATAATTTACTTTTACTATATCTGGGCAAGTAGTTACAGTGACTAAACAAACTAGTGCAGATAATTGCATTCCTTATTAAATAAATTAAAATCCCAACAAGCCTGAGCAACCCAGCTCTGTAATAACACAGAAGACCATTAAAGATTAAAAGAAAGAAGAAAAGGAAGAAAAGAAGAACAAGAAAGCCCTTCAGCAAATACTTTAACAAATAAATCACTCAGGCAAAGCCAAACAAGTTTTGAAAGGGCCTGCTTTGACAGATGTTCTCTGCAAAAGCAAAGGCTTCAGGCAAAACGAATAGTTTTGTTATTTTTTTAAAGCTATGAACTAGTAACGCTTCTGTTTTCCAATATTTTAATTTTTAAAAAATGCTTTTTACAACCATTGTGATGGGCTCACCACCAGTTCAAGACACTTAAAATAAGATACTGATGCTCATCTAGATTTGTCATAGAAATAAAATTGATCACAAATGCAACTTTGGTCCACAACTTAGGGAATAAAATGTCCTAAAAAGCTGTATAAAGCATTAAGAACCACTTCATCTTCTAAAGCTGTAAAAAATCATCCATACTGCGTTTATTGCAAGGCCTATATACAATTCCTGCTGTAAAAGCCCACATTCTCCTAAGAGTTGAAGGAAAATTTTAAAGAGTTCATAAACAGGAATAAGATTTGATGAATGTTGACATTCACAAAACTAAAATACAGGTATTTTGGATAAAACTCGTTTATAGGAAATCAAATTCTACAAAATGATCATGCAAAATGTACTTACCAGTGCTTATGCCTTCCCTTCACCTAACGCTTGAATTTTAGGCTTCCACAAACTTTTCTATCTTTCCAATGAAAAACGCTGCAGCCTGCTATACTCCATAAAATGGCCGCGTTGTTTAACCAAGAAAAACATGTTTAGAGATTGAGCTGTCACTTTTAGAAGAAAAAGAAAATAAACAACTGCTTCTTTTGTGATGAAGCATAAAGCACTTAGGCTGGCATTTTGAATGATGGAGCTCCCCTGGACGTTGCTATTGCTCTTCAAGCAGTTGTAGTAAAATTTCTGCCACATTCTTGCTTTCTGCATGGTGTCTCAGCAGTAACAGATCAGAACAGGCTAGCAAACAACTCCTTCCTAAATGTAAGCTCTAATTTCTTCTTCTGCAGTGAAATGAACCAAGTTTCTATGCAAAAGATTGAGTGACAGTATTCCTAGCCAATCAGCTTAGATTTTTTCAGGAAAATCACCCCTTAATTCATTCAAAATTAGGTCATATGACACTATTTGAAATACTATTGGCTTACAGTGAAAGTAATGTTTGACTCTACACAGGTTAAGGCCACCCATCTATGCTTCCCTGGGCTGAAGACAACTTGACTATAAACGGTACTGTAAGTTAAACACACACACACACACACACACACACACACACACACACACGAATAAAGAATGTAGCCTTACCAGAGCTTCCCAACTATTAAAGGGCCGGAGTTCTGTTATCTTCTGAGCCTTTTTCTGAGAACACTGAGGAATCAAAGTAAGTTCACCAAGTGAAGCGTCTTGAAGGAAGTGAAGAATTTTACCTCTATAGCCATCCTCCATCACTTCTTCACCACTACTATAGTCCTCATCTAGGGAACTACCCACATCAGAACCTGAATCATATTCAGAGTCTTCACTGACTTTCTTAGGATTAAATACATTTTTTTTACGTTTTTTGTTAAAACCATTTTGTGCTTTCATGGAAAATTTCTGTTTCAATTTTGTTTTAGCTGCATTTTTAGGATAATTCTGACTCTTGGAAGAAACTTCTTTTCCATTTGGAACCTCATTTTGTGAAGTATATTGCGTATCTGTGTACAAAGAAAAACAAAAACAAACTAAGTTAGAGGTATATAAATATAAATATGAAGATAAAAGTCTTCAAATAAAAAGCAAACTATTTAAACATTCGATTGTTTCTTTTGAATACAGGAGAATTCAATCACAATTTAAATCTTGGTACACTTTAAAAGGAATAGGGAACCGGACGTGGTGGGCACACCCTTGTAATCCCAGTACTCGGGAGGCTGAGACAGGAGGATCGCAGGTTCAAGGACAGCCTCAGGCAAGTAGTGAGACTCTCATCAACCTAGCAAGACCCTGTTTCAAAATAAAATAGGGCTGGGGTTGTAGCTTGAAGGGAGAATGCTCTTGGGTTCAATTCCCAGTTCCAAAAAAAAAAAAAATAATGGAAATAAAATTTGAAGTTACAGAATAAGGAAAATAATTACTTTCAAAAGCCAGTGATAACTTCTTTTTCAAAATGAATATAAATTTTCATCTTCTAACGAAGGCCCTGACAACTTAAGTTGCAGCTGCAATCCCTAATATGTTCCAGATGCTACTTAGCAGCCCCACCCTCTAATGCCAACACTGATGGGTATAACAAAACAATACTCACTCTACTATGAAGCTTACTACTTTATAAAGTGTCTGTTTCAACTATATTTTATTTTTTCTATTGCTATCTCCACTATTCAAAGTCATTACTTTTAAAATTATTTAAATATATTATTACCAAAAAGCACCACTACTTTTTGACTAATCTATTGTGTTTCACAAATTTGAAAATGTCCTTGAATGATAGTACACGAGTAAGAAAATATGTACCAAGTAACCTATAATACAATTGGCCCTCTGTATCCACAAGTTTCAAATCTGTATCCAATAGTTTCAACCAACCAGAAATTGATACTACTAGAAAAAAAATTGCATTTGTAATAAACTTGTATGGACTTTTTCTTGCTATTATTCCCTAAATGATACAATAGAACAACTATTTGCATAAGATACACTGTATTAGGTATTATCAGTCATCAAAAGATGATTTAAAATATATGGGAAGAAGCTGGGTGCAGTGGCACATGCCTGCACCGGGGAGGCTGGAATAGGAAGATTGCAGATTTGAGGCTAACACCTGTTAATTTAGCAAGACCCTGTTTCACAATAAAAAATAAAAAATGGTTGGGAGAGTGGCTCAGTGGTAGAACACCCCTGGGTACAATGGCCCAGTACCACAATAAATAAATAAAATGTAGGTTATATGCAAACATGACGCCATTTTACAGAAGGGACTTGAGCATCTGTAGACTTTGGTATCAGCAGGAGTCCTAAACCAATCCCCCACAGATAACGAGGGACAGCTATACTTTACTGAGGATGTTGGTTTTTTTATTTACTCAAAAAACTTTCAGACTTACAAATTATCATACATTCATTCGTGTACACACATAAAAATAAGCAAAATAAACTGAATAAGGTATTCTTCAAATTTCTTCACTTTCATAATCTGTATCTTCTGAACCATTTTTCCGACTCAGAATATGTGATATTGGTGGGGCTTTTTCCCCACACAGTATCATTCTCTATGCAAGGACATTAGTAGAATAGCATATTTAAAATAATTTATTCAGCCGGGCGTGGTGGCGCACGCTTGTAATCCCAGTACTTGGAGGCTGAGACCGGAGGATCCAGGTTCACGGCCAGGCTCAGATACTTAGTGAGGCTCTCCACAACTTAGTGAGACCGTTTCAAACTAAAGAATAAAAAAATAGGGCTGGGGGTGTAGCTCGGAGGTAGAATCCCCCTGGGTTCAATCCCCAGTACTGCAAAAATAAATAAATAAATAAATATACACTCCCAGTCCCACTTTATTTTTTTAAATTTTGAAACAAATAAATAAATAAATAAATAAAATAATTCATTCAAAAGCACCAAAAGCGACTGTGCTGGGCTTTTAAAGCTAGCTTTGAAATTATGAAGTCTACTTGATTCTTGCTTAGGGATGTGACTAAACGTGTGCGATTCAACTGTGCCCTACCACCTTCTCAACTCTACCATTTTCTAGAGTTAACAGTGTTCCACTATGGGTTCAGAGACTTTCTTCCAGTATTTCTGTAAGTTTTTCATGCTAGCGCTTTACAAATTCATTCCAGTGTAGGCTAAAACATCAATATTATAGTATTATAAGATACCATCCAACAGAAGATCCATCCTGACTGGTATCAGTTAAAATGTAAAAATGTTTCTTTTTTATTTGGTACTGGGGATTGAACCCAGGGGAATTCTACCTCCGAGCTACACCTCCAGCCCTATTTTTTCCTTTATTTCTGAAACAGGGTCTCACTAAGTTGCAGAGGGCCTCACTAAGTAGCTGAGGGTGGTCACCAACCTGCAATCCTCCTGTTTCAGCCTCCCATGTACTGGGATTACAAGTGTGCACCACCATGCCCAGCAAAATGTTTCTTTTATACTCAATTAAGCAGAAAGTTTAAAGTATTAAACTTTCTAATCCAAGTATTAGGTGTGTAATCTTAATACTTGGGAGACTGTGATAGGAGGATCAGAAGCTCAAGGCTAGCTAGCCTCTGCAATTTAGCAAGATACTGTCCCAAAATAATTGATTAAAATGACTGGAAATATGATTCAGTGGTAGAGCGTCCCTGGGTTCAATCCCCAGTACCAAAAAATAGAAAATCAACCCCCCCCGAAAAAAAACCATTCAGTTTAAAACTACCAAGAAATCTGCCAAACAGAAAAAGACACTTACTTACCATTTGTTTCCATACTATAATAAAGAACAGGTCAAAACATTTAGGAATTGGCATTTAAAACTTTTACATCATTGCTTCCAACATCATTTGCAATTCTGTTCTTTAATAGCTAATAGGTTTACTATTTTCTTATGTAATAAAATACAGGTTATAATGGGAAGTATGTATTCTCTATGAGACAGAATATTACCTTGGTCTTCTGCAAACACTTTCAGAGACTCTAAAGCTTCTGTGTACATCCATTCATGTTCCTTAAGTACTTCCCTTAGTTCCTAGAAATAAGTCATTGATCTTTCTGTTAAAAATTTCAAATTAGCAATTTATAGAAATGAAATGTTTATGCTTTTAAAATTAAGTTAATCACACCTGAAAACAGAAAATTCATGTTTGATTATTTTACACTTGCTTTTAATGCTATTTTGCAAATGCTATGTAACATTTTTGGACTGTAAACACTGAAGGATTAAGAAATGTTTGTTCAATTAAAACCAAATTTCAACATTCAGTTAGACTTTTACAAACCACCAACTACAAAACATAAAGTTTCAATGTCTGTAAAAAACTAGTACAGAGCCAGGTGTGGTGGTGCACACTTGTAATCCCAGTACTTGGGAGGCTGAGACCGGAGGATCCGGGTTCGCGGCCAGCCTCAGCTACTTAGTGAGGCCCTCCACAACTTAGTGAGACCCTGTTTTAAAATAAAGAATAAAAAATAGGGCTGGGGGTATAGCTTGGAGGGAGAATGCCCCTGGGTTCAATCCCCAATACTGCAAAAAAAAAAAAAAAAAAAACTAGGATAGAAGTAAAATTTTGCATTCAGCTCATTAGAATTCAGCAGATGTACTACCTGAGCAAATAATGGAATAAATCAATGCCAGGGTAAATATATTCTAAATGTTAAACAAACATGTGCTTCAATATACAATCGTGAGATGAAACAGAGGCCCTGTTAGCACTGGCATGCTTAGCTTGGGTCGTTAATGACCCTGAAGTATTCTTACTATCTGGGAAGCAGAACAAAGCTTATGAAATATTAAGACATACATTAAAATGGAATATTTTACTTTAAAATTCTTGTAAGAACTTTCAAGAATGAGAACAAAAACACAAAGCTAAGCAGTTACTTGATAGGGGGAAATGTTATAGATGGCTTTCTAGATGATTTACATTTTAAAAAGGAGCTCACAATTTTTATTACATATATGTTTGCTATGGCTTTGGTTATTATGCTGATACTATGATTAACAAACAAACAGTGTGAAGTTAAAAAAGCTATATAAAAGTATTTTTGTATAACCGTGATAAAAGGAGAACATTTAATTGGGAAAATGCAAAACGTACTCTAAATTTTTATATGGTTTAAACACTGACTTTGTAATACAAACATTTAATACACATGGATTAAATTTCTATATACTACTCACGTTTTTATCAAAATTGGGAAATTCCTTTTGCAATTTCAACACAATACTTTCCTGCTTTTCCCAATTACTGTTAGATTCTGCAGACTCATTTGATTCCTCTCCCTAATGAAAAGAAAAAAAGAAGAAAACCAATTTAAGAGATCATCAGTAACAATGGTACTAAGCTTATTATGCTTACATTCTGACCTGATTTGAAAATCATCACATTTGAGTAGAAGTATCTAAAATGTTTATTTTTGTTCATGCAAACATTGGCAAATTTTATGTCTTAAAGGATGAAAAATATTGCTGATTTAGGATGACTGCAAGACCTTGACTGGCATATCCATTAACTCAAATTTTATTCACATAGTGCTCTAAATGACAAAAATCTGCTAAAAACTATAATGTTCCTAAAATTAATATAATTCATATAGAATGAAGTTTTCTCCATGCTAATGGCAAATTTAAAAAATGATACAAGCAGGCAGGCTTGGTGGTGCATGCTTGTAATTCCAGTACTTCGGAGGCTGAGACAGGAGGATCAAAGATTTGAGGTCAGCCTTAGCAACTTAGTGAGACCCGGTTTCAAAATAAAAAGGGCTGATGGTGTCGCTCAGAAGTAGAATGTCCCTGGGCTCAATCCCTAGTACCAAAAAAAGATACAAGCATTTCATCTATGATCAGTTTTACACCCTCATATACATTTCACATTCTGAGAGTTTATTTTTATTTCAGTACTGATTCATAGAATGGCTTAAATAATAATTGCTCAATCACAACATAAAAGTGATACAATGATAAAAAGAACTTAAGTAGAACTACATAGTATATAAATTAAACAAGTAATCTGGGAATAATTGTGGGTATGCACATATACAGTCTCACTTTCCTTTCTATCACTTAATTTCACTTGAAAAAAAAAACGGGTTCGATTTCACATTTAAGCAAAATGAAACAAAACAAAGACTCCTGTGTTCATGTTCATATATCAAATGTCCATGAATGAAAGAATGGATAAACAAATTGTAGCATATACATGAGATGGATTATTCAGCCATAAAAAATGAAGCACTGATACATGCTACAACTTGGATAAACCTTGAATATACTATACTAAATAGAAGATGATATTGAGCTGGGTGCACCTGCCTGTAGTCCCAGCTACTTGGAAGGTAAGGTAAGAGGACTGCTTGAGCCTAGGACATCAGCCCAGGCTGGATAACACAGTAAGACTCTGTCTTTAAAATAGATAGATGATAGATAGATAGATAGGCAGACAGACATGGTCACATGTTATGTGATCCCATTTATATAGAGAATAGTTAAATTCAAAGAGACAAGGCAGATCGGTGACTTATAGAAAGACATAGAATGTCCCCTGAAGAGCTCATTTATTGGTGCTTGGAAATGATATAATTGAGTCATGAGAGTTATAATCTCATCAACACAGATGCCTCTGGGTGGTAGCCTAGGCAGGTGTGGTGTGGCTAGAGAAGGTGGGTCCCTGGGGGTGTGGCCTTAGGGACTATGCTTTTGTCTTTGAATCCCCCTGCTTGCTTGCTTTCTGCTTCTGGCCTCCGTGATGTGAGGAGCAGAGCCTGTGTGCTCCCCCTCACTCTGCTTCCCACCACCATGCCCTGAGCTTCAGACCCTGGCCTCACATGGACTGAAACCAGAATCTCCAAAAAATACTGTGAGCAAATAAATCTTCCTTCCTCTAAGTTGAGTGGTCAGGCTTTTTGGATTATGGCAATGAAAATTAGTACTGGAAAAGTGAGGTCACAACTATAAGTTTGACCATGTGTTTTGTGAGTCTTTGGAAATGGTTTGTGAGAGGAAATTGGAAGGGCCAGAATGTGGTTAGAAAGGCGGATGGTACCACTGTGCTCAGGAGATTTAAGAGTCAAGAGGACTTCATAGGAAAATGGAATAGAATCCACGTGTGTTATATTCTGCCAAAGAACTTATCAGCATTTTGTCCATGTCCTGAAACTTTGTGTGAGGCTGAATTTAAAGATGATGAACTGATTAATCCAGCAGAGGAAATCTAAAAACAGCAAAGTATCCATATTGCATTGTGGATACGGATGTCCATGTTCAGCAAACTGAACACCAAATTTCGGGAGGGAAAACAAAGCAGAGAGACTTTATAGAGTTGCAGTTTGGCCAGAGAGGTGGTGCTGTGAAAGAAAGTAAGATGGCTGAAGGGAGGTCCAATGCCTTGATTAGAAACAAAGTATATAGTCAGGGCAGTTGAAGACTTGCATAAAAAAGAAAGGAATGCGGTCAGGGCAGTTTGTAACCATGGAAAACTGAAGGCTATTTTGAAGAAAGGCACTCCGATTCCTTCCCTATGGCCTTGATGTAGGCAGGTCAAGAATAGCCCATGATGGGGACAGGCTCAGCCACAGTCAAGATGGAGGCAGGCCCAGCAGCAATGATTAAAGACAGCATGACTACCTTTCCTGCTGGTGGTAGATACAGTGCTCACATAATGCTGGCTTTGCTGGAAAAGGGGGGTCATAGAATTGTCTTCCCCCACCATTTAAAAAGCAGGCCTTACATAAAAAGTTAAAAAAAAAAAAAAAGCAGGCCTGGGAAGACAGGCAACATGTGGCAGGGTTGGAATCCCTGCAAGCAGGCCCAAATGGGGCAATTTGTGAAGCGGTGAGGGTAAAGCCAAAATTGCAAGAAAAACCCCCAAGACTTAGAAAGGTCAGAAACATGGAACAACAGTGAGGAAAGACTACAAGCTGGGAGCCATGGAGCAAGGCTGGAAGAGCCAGTAAGCCACCAGTGGCAATCAACCAGGCCACAGGGCAGGGCTGCCAAGGGCCTTTGGCAGCCTTATCACATGGCCATCTCCCCCAGATGCCAGAAATGGAGCAGCAGGATTAAACGCTTGACCTGCTGCATTTCAATACTGTTTTGGTCCCATTCCTTCTCTCTATTGTCCTACTCCTCCTTTTTGGAATGCAAATGTTAACTCTGTGCCATTGTACATTGGATGTGTGTAACCTGCTTTTCATTTTTATTTTTATTTTCTTTTACAGGGCCTCACAAGAGTTCACCCTCTCAGAGGAGACTGAACTTTTGGACTTTAAAGTGATGCTGGAACTGTTAAGACATTGGGAACTCTTGGAGAGGGACTAAAGGCATTTTACATTCTGAAATGGGCATGAGCTCTTCAGGGGCTAAGAAGAGAATGTTAAGAGTCAGATAAAGAATGCCGCTTGAAGAGCTCATTTATTGGTGTTTGGAATTGATGTAATTAAGTCAAGAGGGTTGTAACCTCATCAGTAGATAATACATGGTGATGGACCTGGGTGGTAGTCTAGGTCAGTGGGGTGTGGCTGGAGGAAGTAAGTCCTTGGGGTTGTGGCCTTAGGGACTGTGCTGGTGTCTTTGAATCCCCCTGCATGCTTGCTTTCCCTGCTTCCAGCCTCCATGATGTGAGCAGCAGAGCTTGTGTGCTCGCCCTCTCTCCACTTCCCGCCGTCATGCCCTGAGCTTCAGACCTTGGCCTCACACAGACTGAACCCAGAACCTGCAAAAATATATCTGCACAAATAAATCTTTCTTCCTCTAAATTGAGTGGTCAGGCTTTCGGGATTACGGCAGTGAGAATGCTGACGAAAACAGTGATTGACTGCTAGAGGAAGAAAGAAATGGGGAGAAACTGTTTAATGGGTAGGGCATATTAAAATGGAATGATGAAAATGTTTTTGAACAGATAGGAGTGGTGGTTACAATATTGTGAATGCTAAACGCTGCTGACCTGTTTAAGTTAAAATGGTTAATGTTTTGCTATATGAATTTTGTCCTCAATTAAAAAAGAAATAGCACAAATGAAACATTCAGCATTCAGCATTCAGTAGATGGTGTCTATCATTTGCTATTTGCTCTCAGATCCCACCCTTCTGCCAGCTCTGCTAATCCCTGGTGTCTAAAAATACCTGAGAGGTCCAGCAGTCACACTGGAGCTTCACATAAGCCAAGCAACAACTGGATTTGGACGCAAATTTGTCTCAGTGGGTCCAGGAGTTATGATTCAGTCTTGTGGCTATACTTCCACCTCCAGAACAAATATATTTAGTATTTGCAAAAGCACACGTGGAGTATGGGACACTATCGTAGGATGTACCAAATGAAAGTCCCTAGAAACCACATTCCTGAAGGAATTGTAGAGACTGACATTACCATCCCATCCCGACACTTTTTTCGCCCATACAAAAGTTAAATGGATCTTGGGAAATTATTTCAGAGTACTAAAAACAGGAGATGACCCCAACTACAGCTGTTCTACTAAATGTAGGATTTTTATTGAAGCAAATTAATAAAGCTAAAAAGTTATCAATGGGACAGATGCTTTTTCTCCCGTATCCAAATTACAAAGGACAAAAACAAGCAATCTGTTTCCATCTGGGTTGACCCAGTGATACAACTTCACTGTCTTCAGAGTTAACAGTAACTCTGTTCTCTTTCATAATACAGTATTTGAAGGACTCTGATAGTTTTGCACAGTCCACAGAACATCACTTTGATCCAATACATTGAGGACAACATATTGACTGACCTTCATAAACAGTATTTTAGATGGCATCAGTAAGACACACAGACCAATGAGTAGAAAATAACCTCTCTCAAATTCTGGGGTTCACTACTTGGATGAATTTTATGGGAATCTAGTCTGGAACATGTTGGAAACTCTACTAAAACAGAAAAAGAAAAATGGTTGAACCTATCTGCCTCTAAGAAAAGAGTCACAAGCAGCAGGGCACAGTGGCACATGCCTGTAATTTCAGTACTTGGGAGGATCACAGGTTCAAGACCAGCCTCAGCAACTTAGTAAGACCCTTAGCAACACCCTTAGCAGCTTAATAGGAACCTGTTTTTTTTTAAAAAAAGTGTTTTTTTGCCGGGTGTGGTGGCGCACGCTTGTAATCCCAGTACTTTGGGAGGTGGAGACCGGAGGATCTGGGTTCACAGCCAGCCTCAGCTCTCTCTCTCTCTCTCTCTCTCTCTCTCTCTCTCTCTCCCTGTCTCACTCTCTCTACTTAGTGAGGCCCTCCACAACTTCGTGAGACCCGGTTTCAAAATAAAGTATAAAAAATAGGGCCAGGGGTGTAGCGCAGAGGTAGAACACCCCTGGGTTCAATCCCCGGTACCGCAAAAAAAAAGTGTTTTTTTTTTTAACGGGCTGGGGGTTCAGCTCAGAGGCAGAATGCCCCTGGGTTCAATCCCCAGTACCAAAAAGAAAAGAAAGAGAAAAAGGGACACAAGCTGGGGATATAACTCAGTAGTAGGATGCTTGCTTAGTATGCATGAGGCCCTGGATTTAATTACCAGTACCACAAAAACAAAAAATGAAGGCAAAATAATTCAGCAGGCATGATGGTGAATGCCTGTAATCCCAGCAACTTGGGACGCTAAGGCAGGATGCCTACAAGTTCCAGGCCAACCTGGGCAACTTAGTGAAAGGGCTGGAGATGTAATTCTGTGGTAGAACACCCCTGGACCCTAAAGAGAAGGGAAATGGGAGGGGCACATCCCAGACTTGATGGACCTCTTTGGGTATTGAAGGCAAGATATTAGGGTGTGTGCTGTTCAGATCTGTTTAGAATGTAGCTTTTAAGATTGTCTGTTACGACTGGGGCCCAGAGTGACAAGGCTCTGTAGGAGGTCCAGGTTATAGTACAAGATATTTTGCCACTTGGGTCTCATGACAAATAGATGCAATGATTCTCAAAGAAGTTGTGACAAGTAAGGATGCTCTATAAAGTCTCTTGCAAGCCCCAAGAGAGAAACCACAGCAAACACAGGTTTCTGGGCAGGGTCATATCCTCTTCTGCTGACTAAAGTCGGTTCTGCTGTAACATGACATATGCATTTCCTAAAATTACTGTACTATGCAAAATTGTGGAAAAAAATGCAGCACTTACGAGAAAAAATTGTTTTACAGACACAACATTCAAAAACTTCCCCCGTAGCACATAAGGAGGAACCCCCCAAAAAATGGAATCTAAAAATAATTTTACATATACTAAATACAAACGGGTTGCTTGTAGATGTCAGCACTAGAAGGGTTACAGCTTGTGAATTATTGTGAAGTGGCAGAAGGAAGGTTTCTGTCCACCTAAAACTGGACAGAAAATTTTAATACCAGATATGGAAAAGTATAGTTCATTGTCTTTGTGTTATCTCTGGCTTAAAATATAGTTAATAAAGTAAATAATAATATTTCTACTGCATTGCCAGTCTCTTCCTTTCATATTAAAGCTGCATGCATGGTTCCAAATTCATCTGTTTTTTTTTTTTTGAGATGGGTTCTTACTATGTTGCCACAGCCAGCCTTGAACTCATGATACTCCACCTCAGCCTCCACAAGACCTGGGATTACAGGCTTGCACCACCACGCCAAACTTTCCAAGTTCATCTGGATGCCATATTAGACTACCCCACTGCCTTCAGCATTAAAGCCATTCTCTTCAAACCTGTCCAACCATTTTCATAGCACTTAAAACCCTGATAACTTTATATATTTAGCGGTCATGAAATATGTAGTCATCTCTCCTTCCTCATCAACATCATCATCATCTTTCTGCATCCACCTGGCCATCAGCAAGAAGTTGTTACACAATTTCTGTAGTCAGATCACTGGGGTGGGACCCTAGAAGGGCTGCTGCATCTTCATTTTATACTTCTCCAAATCCATTCTGTTTTCCTAGAGCAGCACAGCTTATCTGAATTTGTGTGTGTGCGCAGGAGAGGGGGTACTGGGGATTGAGACCAGGGGCATTCTACTTCCGAGCTACACCCCCAGCCATATTTTATTTTTTTATTTTGAAACAGGGTCTCGCTAAGTTGATGAAAATCTCACTACTTGCTGAGGCTGGCTTTGAATCTGCAATCCTCCTGTCTCAGCTTCCCAAGTACTGGATTACAAGTGTACACCACCATGCCTGGCAGCTTATTTGAATTTTAAAAATTATTCTGAGCCGGGTGTGGTGGCACACGTTTGTAATTCCAGTACTCGGGAGGCTGAGACAGGAGGATCATAGGTTCGAAGCCAGCCTCAGCAACATAGTGAGGCCCTCAGCAACTTACTGAGACCCTGTTTCCAAATTAAAAAAAAATAAAATAGGTCTAGGGGTATAGCCCGGAGGTAGAAGGCCTCTGGGTTCCATCCCCAGTACGTGTACACACACACACACACACACACACACACACACACACACACACACATTATTCTGAAGTGTTAAATTCTTCAAAATGAGTAATCAAGTCAATGAGAATTTTCTACCACATAAGATACTCTAATTACTCCTGGCTTCAACAATGATACTGATGGTTATTCTGATGTTACATCTCTTTAAAAATTCTGGTTTTTTTTTTTTTGTGGTACTGGGGATTGAACCCAGGGGCATTCTACTCTGAGCTACACCCCCAGCCCTATCTTGTTCTTTATTTTAAAACAGAGTCTCCCTAAATTGCTGAGGCTGGCCTTGAAACTGCAATCCTCCTGTCTCAGCCTCCCAAGTACTGGGATTACAGGTGTGCACCACCACGCCTGGCTAGAGTAAGTGCTCTTTATAAAAGGTTCTGACAGAGGCCACTTTTGCCTCTCCCTTCCCTTCTCCACAGGAGAACAGAAGAGTTCCTTCCCTCTGAAGAATGCGGCAGCAAAAACCCATCTGGGAACAGAGAGGAGACCTCATCACACAAAACTTGCTGGCACCTTGATCTTAACGCTTCTCAGCTTCAAAAACTGAGAAATAAATTGCTAGTCTGTACAAATTAACCAGCCTGTGGTATTTGTTATAGGAGTACAAACAGACTAAGACATACAGTTAGATATCAATGGAATCAAGAAATTGTTTTCTTTTTTTGGTACTGGGGATGGAACCCAGGGGCATTCTACTTCCAAACTATATACACCCCCATCCATTTTGAAACAGGGTCTAAATTGCTGAGGTGGGCCTCAGCAACTTAGAAAGAGTTTCAAGCAGTTGCCACTGAAGAAGAGCAAAAGGTAGTGGTGAGAACTGTTTTCCATGTGCTATATATATAACTTTTATGGAGTAAAATTTAAGAGTATTGTATTTTCTCAAAATGTTACTTGACCACTTTATAGTACTCTTTTAATTTTATGACTCAGAGAGATGAGCAATTAATACTGGATTAACTTCTTAAAACACAAAACCAGTCACAAACTAAATGCAAACATAAGTTGTATGACTTAGTTATGAAAGAGAAGACTGACTCCTTTAGATGGGTTTTCAGATCTATTATCCACAAGACTCGACATATTCTATTCTTGATACTGAATTCAAATGTAACTTACATGATCCAGTCTTGTCTTTTTTAAAGATTGATCATCATTAAATTCATCCTCATCATACGGCTCAGAGGAAGAAGATAATTTTCTTTTCCGGGGCCCACCACCTTTTAAAACAGAGAAGCATACTCAAAGGTTGCACAGAAATAACAGGAATCAATTTAGTTCAAAACAAAGATAAAAATGTATTATATAATAAATCCTAGACAGTTCTCTTGATATTAAGCCTAAAGTTCTTTCTTCTATATATGTCTAGATTGAAGAAGAAGTGAACACTCTGATGTCTTCCCAGTGTAAAAATCATCTAATACTGTATTTGTAAACTATCACATTATTAATGCTAAAAATATTACCTCTCCAAATCACAAGTAACTAGTGAGTAATATGGGGAGGGCGGGGTTCTCCCCAGTGACTGAGTATTCAGCAGTAAGAGAAAGTAGAGGCCCATCAAGTGTGAGTTGTCTGAATAGCATCACTGATATCAATAATTGTTTACACTGGGCGTGGTGGCACACTCCTGTGATCCCAGTACTTAGGAGGCTGAGACAAGAGGATCGCAGGTTCGAGGATAGCCTCAGCAAAGTAGCAAGACTCTCAGCAACCTAGCAAGACCCTGTTTCAAAACAAAAAAATAAAAAGAATGCCCTGAGTTCAATCCCTAGTAGCACACACACACAAATATTAATATTAACTGTTATTATTTTTATTACTATTTACTATGTACTGGGCTTTGCACATGGCCCTTTATAAACTAGAATTTCATTTACTTGTTCCCCAAGAAGCCTACAAAGTACCATTTTTATTTTACAAATGAAAAGCAACTGAGATACAGAGCTTAAGCAATTAATGCTTTAACCTAAAACAAGTGAACACAACACAATATAACAGTAGCAAGGAAATCTGCATATTCTGCCATGATTAAAAACAAAAACAAGCTAGGAATAGTAGCATATGCCTGTAATAATCCCTGCACTTAGGAGGCTGAGAAAGGAAGATTACAGGTTCGAGGCCAGCCTGAACAACTTAGCAAGACACTCAGCAACTTAGTGAGACCCTGTTTCAAAATATAAAATATAGGAGCCGGGCGTGGTGGCACACACTTGTAATCCCAGTACTTGGGAAGATGAGACAGGAGGATCGCAGGTTCGCAGCCAGCCTCGGCAACTTTGTGAGGTCCTCCACAACTTAGTGAGACATGTTTAAAAATAAAAAATAAAACAGGGCTAGGGGTGTAGCTCAGAAGTAGGATGTCCCTGGGTTCAATCCCCAATGACAAAAAAAAAAAAAAAATATATATATATATATATATAGGGCTGGGGTATAGCTTAGAGGTAGAAGGCCCCTGAGTTCAATCCATAGCAACAGCAACAAAAAAACTCAACCTACATAAATTTAAGAAGTTATGATATATAGTTATACTTTGTATACCACTTATCTATTTCTTTCTTTGCTTTTCTTTTTTGGTGGTACTGCGGATTGAACCAGGGAGATTCCACCTCTGAGTCACACTCCTAGCCCTATTTATCTTTTTAAATTTGAAACAGGGTCTCACTAAGCTGCAGAAGGCCTCACTAAATTGCTGAGACTGGCCTCCAATCTGCCATAATCCAGTCTCGGCCTCCCAAGTATTGGGATTAAAGGTGTGCATCACCACACCCTGCCCATTTATTCATTTCTTTTCTTTTTTTTTTTTTTTGGCTGTACTGGGGATTGAACGCAGGGGCGTTCTACCTCCGCGCTACACCCCCGGCCCTACCGGCCCTATTTTTTTATACTTTATTTTGAAACCGGGTCTCACGAAGTTGCAGAGGGCCTCACTAAGGATATATATATATGGAAAGAGAGAGAGAGAGAGAGAGAGAGCGCTAGCTAGCTGAGGCTGGCCGCGAACCCGGATCCTCCGGTCTCCGCCTCCCAAAGTACTGGGATTATAAGCGTGCACCACCACGCCCGGCTATTTATTTCTTAAACACAATTTCAGAGCACAAATTTCCTAGACATACTGTTAAACTACTATGAAAGCACTATTAATGCCTAAAAAAGTTTACTATTTCAACATTAATTTTATCAGAAGCCTAACTGTGCAGTTATACAATTCTAAAAATAAGTACATACCTGACAACTAAATGTTTGAAATATGGCCATTACAAAATGAAAGTGAATACCATAAACCTTTGTGTGTGTGTGTGTGTGTATGTGTGTGTGTGCTAATTGAACTCATAGGCATTCTACCTCTGAGCTACACTCCCTGCCCTTCTTTATTTTTTGTTTTGAAAAAAGGTCTCACTAGGTTGCTAAAGTCTCTAAGTTTGGTCTTGAACCTGCAATCCTCTGGTCTTAGAATCCCAAGTACTAGAATTACAGGCCCACACCACCACACCTGGCTTGCCATAAGCCTTTTAAAGCACGGAAATCACGTTAGCATGAATATTTAAATCTTTCCTCCTGATTTCATTCCATTAATATAAATGCACACATTCACTTAAAAAGGGGGGAGTTCAACCTCAGCATGACAGACCTATTTGCTGGAGTTAAGTGCGTACTCTTAGTAATACTTTAAGTGTGAAAAAAAGGTTCAAACTAAATAATTTACACAATGTCACCTAGACATGATTCTTTCCTAAAAAAAGGAGACACAACTAAAGATACTCCTTGAAAACACCAATTAATTCATTCCTTTATTCTAGGGTAAAATCTTCAGATTTTTTTGTAACTTAGCATTCATAAATAAAACTTTCAATAGGTATTGCATAAACATACCCTTATTATTTAATATGCAGGGTGGCGGTGGCATTTTTGTGGACCTTTCTAAGACTGCCCAAAGATACTTAAAAGCTTTTGTTAGGCTGCAGATACAGATGAGTGGTAGAGTGCTTACCTAGTATTGTAGAAGCCCGACTCAGGGAAAATAAATAAATAAAGGCCTTTTGTTGAAAATTGTCCTAAATTCCCAAAACTAGTTTCCTGCCTTAATGGCCCACTATCTTGCCAGAGCGGTGGCACACACCTGTAATCCCATCTACTCGGGAGGCTGAGGTAGGAAGATCACAAGTTTGTGGCCAGGCTAGGCAACTCAGTGAGATCCTCTTTCAAAATAAAATTTAAAAAACTTGGGAAGTAGCCAGGCATGGCTGCACAGGCCTGAAATACCAGTACTTGGGAGGCTGAGACAGGTGGACACAGGTTCAAGGCTGGCCTCAGCAACTTAGCAAAGCCCTCAGCAACTTAGCAAGGCCCCCAGCAATTTAGCAAGGCCCTCAGCAACTTAGCGAGACACTATTTCAAAATAAAAAATGGAAATAAGAATAGGGGTGTAGCTCAGAGGTAGAATGCCCTGGGTTCAATCCCCAGTACCACACATGCAGACACAAAAATCTGGAGATGCAGCTCAGTGGTAGTGGGCTTGCTTAGCATATGCCAGTCCCTGGGTTTAATCCCCAATATAGAAAAGAAAGAAACAGATTATCTTACATTATCTCAAAGTATACTGTGCTAAAACTGAAGATGTCTGAGATAACTGTCTTATTCATTCCAAGACGAAGCAAGAAAGTTTAAGAAACAAGAAAACCCCGATTTCTTGTTTCCTTGTAATTTGCCACTTAGCATTTTTTTTTTTGCAGTACTGGGGATTGAACCCAGGGGCATTCTACCTCCGAGCTACACCCCCCGGCCCTATTTGTTATTCTTTACTTTGAAACAGGGTGTCACTAAGTTGCGGGGGGCCCTCATTAAGTAGCTGAGCCTGGCCGCGAACCTGTGATCCTCCTGTCTCAGCCTCCCAAGTACTGGGATTACAAGCATGCGCCACCAAGCCCGGCTAGCTTTTAAAAAACAAAATAATATACTGGGCGTGGTGGCACACGCTTGTAATCCCAGTTCTTTGGGAGGCGGAGACCGGAGGATCCGGGTTCGCGGCCAGCCTAAGCTCTCTCTCTCTCTCTCTCTCTCTCTCTCTCTCTCCTTAGTGAGGCCCTCCGCAACTTCGTGAGACCTGGTTTCAAAATAAAGTATAAAAAAATAGGGCCGGGGGTGTAGCATGGAGATAGAACGCCCCTGCGTTCAATCCCCGGTACGGCAAAAAAAAAAAATATATATATATATGAAAATGCAATTACAAGGATGAGAGAACTCCGAGAACTGTAACCTCCATGAAGGCAGGGGTTGTGTTCATTTTGCTCCTTACATGTCCTCAGTGCGTAAAACAGCATGTGCCACCTACTACTTGGAGCTAAGTATTTGTTAAATTAATAAATCAAATTATATGAACTGCTCAGAAGAAAAAAGCATACACTATTGCAGAACAGTCATTCTACAAAGTATTTTCAATGGAAAGATTATGGAATACTGTAAAATTTCCCAAGTAATAATGCAACTCAACAAATGTTAACTAAGCCTATAATTTTTCAAGAGCTTTAAAAATTAGTGCTAGGAATACAGTAATGAGGAAAACAGTTAACTTTCTCCTGTACCATTTTCAATCACATGATCCTTAACAAGTAACTGCTAACATTTACTATGCACTTAAGTAGTAACATATACCAGATACCATAGCAAGAAAGTTACTTTGTCAGTTCTTCTTCACAACAACCTATGAGATCAGCTCTATGATTATACTATTTTACTACTAAAGAGACAAAGACACAGAAGAGTTAGGCAACAGTGTCCAAGGTCACACAGCTAGCAAACAGAAGACAAAAAAAATCTGGACTTTCTATGTAGATAGCACTCACACATTACTGCATCTTTGCTCAAACTGGAAGAAATAAAAGGGTTAAATATTTCCTATGGGTGAAATAATATGTTTAGGATCCACTCCAATCAGTCCATTGAGTGGGGAGAAAATGAGGTAGGTAACTCAAGAGGGATTATGAGCCCAGAGAAACGTATTATACTACTTTCTATTTCTGTATATATTTTAAGTTTCAAAAAGTTTACAAACAGAAAAATCCAGTGTGTATGCATTCATCACACACTGCTGATGAAAGCATAAACTAACACAACCTTTACAAAGTGCACTTAAGAATTAAAAATGTGCACATCCTTTGACTGAGCAACCTAATTTAAAATTTAGCCTACAGAAATAAAAATTTATACATAATGATATTTATTTTAGTACTACACTGTGATACTATAGTGCTTTAGTACTATGTTTTATACTAATGGGAACATAAATACTAATAGGAAAACAGTTAATAAACTAATCCTGTGAGTAGCCAGAGGAATACCATAAAGCCATTTTAAAAAATTAGATAAATCTGATTGTACTGACAACCTACCCATGATAAATAACTTCATAAAAATGTAAACCCTTATTTTTACATCTGGTAACCTAATGTATGTATCTTTTAATATTGGTGTGTATAAACATAGGAAAAATCTGAGATTGATACTAAGCAGATTTAAGAGTCGTTAATGGAGAGTAGGTTCACTTTCATTACTTACTTAAATGCTTTTTTAGTAATAGGATAACAGGTGATTCTTACTAGTTTTTTTTTTTTTGGTGGTACTGGGGATTGAACTCAGGGGCATTCTACCTCCGAGCTACACCCCCAGCCCCATTTTTATTCTTTATTTTGAAACAGGGTCTCACTAAGTTGCGGAGGGCCTCACTAAGTAGCTGAGGCTGGCTGCGAACCGAGATCCTCCTGTCTCAGCCTCCCAAGTACTGGGATTACAAGCGTGCACCACCACGCCCGGCTTTTACTTGCATTTTTTATATGTACAAGTTAAGGAAAAATTGAGATCGTATTTGCTAAAAAAACTGAAGATGATTTTATATTGCAAGCTCCTTCAAGTGCATTTATTTTTTTATCAGAAGCCTGAAACATAGCATAAATATTTACTCAATGAAGGAATGCTGATTACCAGCTAGGACTTTCCACAAGACATTATGTTCCTACTGACTCAGGTTTGTAGACCTGTAAATAAAACCACAATGCAATTAGAAAGGATACTTAAGAAAGAAAAGACGCCTTCCAAAACCTCACTGTTATGGGATTTGATCTGTAGAAAATGAGCAAAAATACCAGTGAAAAACTGCTCTCTTTCTGGGGGAGAAAAAAAAAATCAACCAAGAAATTTGGTTCCCAATAGCTGTATGACCTCAGTTAAGTTACTTAACCTTCTTTACCTTTGTTTTTGTCATCTAAAAAAACTAAAGCTATTAATACTTTACAAGTTCTTATAAAAATTCATGAAGGTCCTAGGTAAACTGTAAAGCAATAAGATGTCATTATTATAAAATAAATCAACATGACTTAAAACTAAGGCAAGCATACCTGCATCACCAAACATCAGCAAAGCAGCAGCAATCGCTCCATCCATAGTGCTTGTTGATTCAATCAACTGAGAATGAGAAAAGAATAAGTTAAGAATTATTTCATGCAATTATTGAAGCATTTTACAACAAACATATTTTATAAAGTGAGAAATGTGTGTGCTATAGTTTACATTCATTAAGTCCTATGATAAGTTTTCACAAAATCGCGTCCATTTTAAAACTCTGAACTTATCTAAGCATATCTTAAAATGTACCTGATTCAGTCATTATCACTATAAGGAAAAATCAAAATGTAAGCAAATATATACAGCATATTCCAGGGTTTTCTCATTTTATTCACAAGGCTTTGCACTAAAGTCTTGAAAACTTCCTATGTGTGTGGGGAGAGGGAGAAAGAGAGGACAGAGAGAGGTAAGGAGGAGAAAGGCAGAGTAACAGTCACTTTTTTCTTTGGTACTAGGGGATTGAACCTAGGGACATTCTACCTCCAGGCTACACCCTAGGCCTCTTTTTTTTTTTTTTTTTTTTTG
>PVJS01014355.1:0-40516 GCA_004027185.1 Glis glis
AAGATCTTCTTCAATTTCTTTTTTCAATGTTTTGTAGTTTTCCTTGTAGAGGTCTTTTACCTCCTTGGTTAGGTTTATTCCCAAGTATTTTATTGTTTTGGGGGATATCGTGAGTGGAAATGTCTTCTGGATTTCTTTTTCTGTGGATTTATGGTTGGCATACAGAAAAGCTTCTGATTTTTTAAGATTGATTTTGTATCCCGACACTTTGCTGAATTTGTTGATCAGTTCTATGAGCCTTTTGGTTGAGTTTGTTGGATCTTCTAAGTATAATATCATGTCATCTGCAAATAGAGAGAGTTTCAGTTCCTCTTTTCCTATTTGTACTCCTTTTATTTCCTTCTCTTGCCTTATTGTTCTGGCTAGGGTCTCGAGTACTCTATTGCAAGGGAGTGGTGACAGCGGACATCCTTGTCTTGCTCCTGTTTTTAAAGGGAACTCTAGAAGTTTTTCCCCATTCAGTATGATGTTGGCTGTGGGCCTATTGTATATTGCCTTTATGATGTTGAGGCATTTCTCTCTCTTTCCTTTTTCTCATTTTCTTCTTCACTTGCTCACACTCTCATTTTTATTTGTTTCAGATTTTAGCATCTTCTCATTGTCCTGTATTTTCAAATCTCATGATGATGTTCTGTGGGCGCCTTTCCATCCATTTTGCCAGACACGTGATGGGCACATTCAACCTGGAAACTTTTGTCCTTTGGTTCTAATCACTACTTTTTATTTGTTGTTTTTTGGTAATTTATGCCCTTGTGATATCTCTGTTGCACTGTATCTGCCTGAAACTCCTACTTCAAGTTTTAGAAACTATAGGATTGATTTTACATTTTTTGTTAGTTTTATTTTCTGTCTTGTTTTATTGTCCTTTCTTGAGAATGTCTTCATGTTATTCCCTTAAAGTATTTGTGATGAATACATGTGAGTGTATATGTGTATGTATAAGATTTGTAAGGCACCAATCATAAACATTTTGCCAATAGAGTGCCTTTATAATTATTTAAATCCTTAACTCAATATTCATAACTTAATTCCACCTGTAGTAAAAGCTTGTTAATTAGTGTTCCTTCATTCTGTATAGCTGAAAGTAGCCAAATACTTAAGGACTTTTTTACAGAATCAAAACCAAGATACTAACTTCCTAAAGGGTTGCTAAAGCTGTCAGTCCCTGGATGTGTTGCATAGTAATTAACATAATTTACTGAGTAATTAATGAAGAAAATGTAAATGGCCTGTTGCAACATTTTCTCCAAATACCCATTCTGTGAAACCTCAGCTTGTTACACAAATAGGGAGGTAAAAGTAATCTTTGATGTGCTTTTCTTTTAGATGTCTTCTTTGACTCCAACTGCCCAGATGATCATCCAGCACATCTCCTCCCCATGTCCAGACTCACCTCTCAACTAGTGAGTGAGGGTTGGTGGTTATGAGGTAACATGTTGAAATTTCCCAGATGCCCTCTTTTACCAATGCCTCAGTCCAAATGATAGTGACTAACAGTGGCACTTGCAATCACGTACCTGTGGGGCAGACTGGAGGAAAACATTTAGAATCCCTCAGATTACATTATCCAGACAGGGATGTTCTTCTCATGTACTCTATGTAAAGCTGAAGTACAGCAAGATAAAGGAAATTGTTTTCCCCCAATGCCTGTCCTTTCCTGAGTAGTCTGTTTTGGTGCATGACATGGTCTAAAGTAATCTGCCCTCTTAAACATCATGTTAACCACCACGTTCTTTCATTACACCTTCTCAGTACCTCTGGAAATTTCGACCCCTTCATTTCCATGGTCGCTTGTGATGTTCTAGCCTAATGATCACTTTCTAGATGACTGCAGTGACTTCCTCAGTGTTTCTCTGTCTTCAGTCCTAACCCCGCTTGATTCATGCTCTATTCTTCATCAGTGTAGTTGTCACAAAATACACAACTGATATATCCACCCTCAGCCTGAATTCTTTTTTTAGAGGCTCCCATTACTTTTTGAAGAAAGCTTAAACTGTGAGCCATTTCATCATTGAGGTCACATGATGAGCTAGCTCAGGTAATCCTTCTTACATTGTTCTTACTAACTTGACCTCCAGCCAGGACTGGCTTCATAATTTGTGGGGCCCAGTGCAACATGAAAATATAGACACCTTGTTCAAATATTCAGAATGTCAAGATGATGATAACAGAGTATTAAACCAAGTATGGGATGCTTCTAAGCTCAGAACTTAGGTGACTGCACAGATTGCATGACCATGAAGACATCCCTTGCCCCAGCCATTAAAAACTAAAACTAATAACAACAGTACTGCCACCAATGAAGACCCTTCTCCCCCTATTACTTACAAAGCCTCAAATATGCCATGTCCCCCCGCCCCGCTCCCTTTGGCTTCTTTTGCTTAGACTGTTTTCTCTGTCAGGCTAAATCATATTGTTCCTTACAAACTCAGTTCAGATATATTAAACTCTGGAAGTGTCATTACTGACCTGTCCTCTCCTCTTACTTCTATATTTGATTAAATGTTCCTCTTCTATGCTACTATGATCCCTTATATGTGTTTCTGTAGTGGAGTCTAACATCATGCTGTTTATATGTTTGTCAGTCTCTTAGTCTGTGAGCTCTTGATTTCCCCTTCAAATCCCCAGAGCCTAGGACAGCTCTTGGTACTCAGTGTGTACATAATAGTTTGCTGAACATAAAATTAAAAAAAAAACTTATTTTAGGAATAAAATTTAGAATTTTTATTCATCTATTCATTTCATAACAGCACCTGTAATTGTTCCCTTTGTGCATACTTAAACATGCATATTTTGTTGGCATATGTCAGACTGTTAAAACACAGACTTCACTATGTGTCATGAAGAGTAAAGGGAATAATTTGACCTTTAAATTTGGATATGAGTCTATACTACAACTATTAAATATTCAATTTTAATTCAGTCCTTTGATGTATCATATTTTAGCCTAGTGAATAATTAACTTTTCACAAACTCTGCATATTTTAGAAGCACTCTAGGGATATTTTAAAGTATGTATTTCTTAGCTCCTTGTTAATGTTTTGACTGACATTTAATGTCTAAAATTTATCTAAGAGCCAGAGAAATGGTTCTATCAGTATTTCCTTCTTTCCCAGTTTCTATTTTTTGATGTAGGAAATGATATGTCAGTTAATAATATTTGCAGTAGAATTTCACAGCAAAATATGGTCTCCTGTAGTTATTTGGACAAAGATTCAATCTCTTGTAACTCAATTAGATCAACTCATTATTTTATTAATTTAAAGAAGGAAAATTCTAGCTGCCTAACATGGTGAGGCCCCCAAGTTGCTTATTGATAATATTTTATTAAGAATAACCTAATAAACAGATTAATTACTCTAATAAATGAATTAATTACTCAAAGCATGCACAACTAAAGTGTTTCTCCAATGAGTTTTGAGACATTTGAAAGCATACTTAAACTTTTCATATAACTTCATATTCCTGTGATATTAAGAACTTTGCATATTTTAGAAATACTCTAGCAATTTTTAAAAATATATTTTTCTTAGCCCCTTGCTAATGTTTTGACTGACCTTTAATAATGAAAATATGTTTTGTAGACATGCACTTGTGTGGTGGTTAATAATATTCAATATTTTTTCAAATATTTATTATTTTATTTCCATTTGTACACATAAAACTTTACATTAGTATTACTGTACTAATTATTTCCCTGAGCCATTTCCTCCACGCCCTTTGATTAAAGGAATTCTAGGTAGCCCTTGAATTGTGATTCATCACAGTCACTTCTTTTTCTTTCTATCTCTGCTTTCTTCATGTCAGGCCCTTTTGCTGGCTCTTCATCCTCTTTACATCTCATCACAGCTCACCTCTGAACCTGACTGCCTCGGAGACCAGGCCTCAACACATGAGCTTTGGGGGAGGGGGGCAGTCTAAACTCAAACTATAACAATCTCCAACTGATTTGCCTTCTTTCTTTCTCTTTAGCTTCAAGCATAGATTGCCAATTATCTACTGGATATCTACATTTAGCTTTCACAGTTACCTCAAAATTAGCAAAAATTAAATATATCATCTCTTCCATCAAATTTGAGCATCACCAAGCTTATTCCTCTTCTGATATTTCAGTCCTTAGATGATGGCATAACCATCCACCCACTAGTTCAATGCCTTACTTTGGTGATTACTATGACTTTTTAATTAATCTTGAGTGAGACACTATACCTTCTCTAACTTTGTTCTCTTGCAATGTTGTTTTGGCTATCAACAAGTTTCAAGTTCTATGAATTTTACAATCAGATTGAAAAGTATTTTTTCTCCCTCAAGTTTATATAGAATTGGCATTAGTTCTTTCTTAAGTGCTTGGTAAAATTAACAAGTAAAGCCTGAAATTGTCTTTGAAGTAAGGCCTGGGAAGGATTTTAAATGCAAATTCTATTTCCTTGGTATTGAAAAAAATCTATTTTCCTTAAGTGAGATTTGCTGCTTTATTTTCTTTCAAGAAATTTATTATTTTTATCTAAGTTGTTGGATCCAAAATTGTTCTTTGCATTAACTCATGTTATACTTCTGCTTTTCAGTCTTTTGTGTCAACTCAGATTACATGTAGCATTATTTTTTTTTCTTCTCCTTCAAGGCTTCCTTTAACATTTTGTGTAATGCAGGTCTGCTGGTGGTAAATTTATTTAAATGTTTTATATCCAAAAATCTCTTCATTTCAACTTAATCGTTGAAGGAAATTTTCATTGAGTAGAAAATTTTAAGTTGACATTCAAAATTATACGTCATTGCCTTCTAGCTGTCCTTGTTTCTAATAAGAAATCTGTTCTCATTATCATTTTTCATTCTATTTGTAGCATGTCTTTTTTATTGTAGTACTGGGGAATTGAACCCAGGAGGCATTCTACCTCTGAGGTACACCCCCAGACCTCTTTATTTTTTATTTCAAAACATTCATTTGTCTTTGTTGGAAACATATAAACTTTCATTTCTTTTGGATGAAGTCCCATAACTGGTATTGTTTTATTATAGGCTAGGCTCTCACTAAGTTACTGCACTCAAACCTACAATCCTCCTGTCTCAGCCTCCCAAGTACTGGAATTACAAGTGTGTACCACCACGCCCAACTTTTTTTCTGGTGGCTTTTAATATTTTGTCTTCATCACTAGTTTAGAGAAATTTTATTAGGATGTGCCTTGATGTATTTCTTGAGCTTGGGGTTTGTCATTCATGGCTCTGTGGGTTTAATTTTTTATTCAAATTTGGAAATAATTTTGCTTTATTTAAGTACTTCAAATAATTTTGTCTCCCTTTGATAACTCCAATTGCATATAACTAATGTAATCATTTCTCCTATCTAACTGAAATTTTGCAACCTTTGACCAAAATCTCCCTAACACCTCCCTTTTGGGCTGCTTAAAGTTGTCCTAGACTTGCTGTCTCTTGAGTCTTTTTTTCTCTTTATGTTTCATTTTGGATATTTTCTATTGATATGTCTTCAAGTCTGCTAATCATGTCTTCTACAATGTCCGATCTGCCATCAACTTCAACCAATGCCTTTTTCATCCTTGATATTGCATATTTATCTCTAGAAGTTTGATTTGCACCTTTTTAAAATGCATGTCCTGTCTCTAACTTGCCCTGTCTTCCTCTTGTTTCTTGAACACGTTCTTTAAACATGTACTTTAAAATTCCCAACTGAGCACATTAGAAGGATTATTTCTAGTGCCTAATTCTGCAGTGATCTCTGCACAACTTTCTCATCTCCAGTACTCTGCTCTCTGGCTAGTTTTTTGGGCTTTTTCAGACTTCCAACTCTGTCTTCTCCACTCTGGCAGTTTACCTGGCTCCTCCTTGGTTCTTCCTTCCTGAAATCAAGTCTAATCTGAAGACATTAACTTGGGGAAATTATAGGGTTCATCTCATTTGTTTCTCCTCTCTAAAGAATAACTATCTCTAGTTGCCTAATGACTAAAGTCTTGAAAGCCATCATTTTGTATAATTCATTCAGTTACTTCAGCTGGGAGATTGAACACAGTCCTTGTTACTCCATATTAGCCAATAGTAAAGTCACTCCTTTTAAAATTTGATTATTTTATCTTCTTAGATTCAGTTCTATATTAGGCCAACCAACTTAATAGTCCTTTATTTTCTTCTCTGCCATCTGCATTAAGAAATAGTCTTTCAGAAAGCAATGTTTGCTCCTCTTGGTCAGGGTCCCCATTTACTGTATAACAGATGGAAGAGGATGTATTCATTATATTCTGCACTGGAATCACACATTTAATATAATTTAAAAGATTGCATTTTGTATTTTAAGTTCTATGATCCTAGTAAACTAAAAAAGGAGAAAAAGGTCAATAAATAATGTTCTTCTGCAAAAAGAACTTTTAATTAATATGCAGAATGTAAAATTACATAGAAAAGCACATAAGTAACACAAGATGCATCATTATAAAATTATAGAAGTTATACTGATAAGTTTCTTTGAAAGGACAAAACATAATTTGGGGGGAAAATCAAGAAAACCATTTCTTAAAAATAGTTCCACAAATTCCCAACATTACACCTACTAACCTGCATATTTCTGTATCCAGATATTCTTGCCTTCTCTTTCTATTTCTCAGTGACCTGACAAAACTCCAAACTCTCACATTTGTGTTTATATCACACCCTCTCTTTCCTATTCATGGACATTGCTCCAGGCATTCTTATTCTTCTCTTTCTTTTTTTAGTTAGCACATATAATGGTGGTTTCCATTGTGGCATATTTGTACATACATAAAAATATAATTTGCAGTCTCCTGCATCAAATTTTTCTCATTAGTACTGTATCTTTTTCAATAGCTCACAAACTTACTTTTATTACCCTCAACTTAAGAAACACTCTCTCTCTCTCTCTCTCTCTCTCTCTCTCTCTCTCTCCTCTTGATAACTCCTTTCTCATCTAGCTCTTTATTCCTCTCCTGACTCATGCAGCCAAATCCCTTACCCTCTCCTTACTTTCCCCAATATCTCTCCAGGATGCTCTCTTGAATTCTACCCTAATCTGGCTTTCAACCTTTATAGCTTTACCAAAACTGCTATTATCAAGTTTTTTTATGGTACCAGTTGAGAGTTTTAATTAGGTGCTAAGCCTCACAGTAGCCAAAGCAAGCAACATCAGGTAGATTTAATTTTTTCAATTCTCTTACCTGTAATATCAGAACAAAGAGTATAGCTAAATTATTAGAGAATGGTGGGTATAAACATTTTTTCACCTAGTGTCTAGCACTAAACACTCAACCACTTGTTAGATTTTAGTCTATCTAGTTCTTAAACACCTGCTATAGCAAGGTCATGCTAAAAGTTTCAAATTTTACATAACTTTAAGATGTTACTTTATTTCTATATAATTGGTGCATTATAGTCTCACATAATAATGTAGTTTATAGTGAGAGTGACATACATGCACACAGCACTTGGTGGTCTTTCCCCCGTACTCCCTTCCAACTCCTCTCCCCTTCCCCATACAGGATATTGAGATTGGCATTGGTATTCTCACACATGTATATAATGTCGATGGAAGTGATTCCTTCATTGATTCTCCCTCTTTGCCCTTCACCCACCTTACCCTAGACCACCTCCCTCACTCCACTGCAGTTTCTCCTCCATTATCTGAAGTCCCTCTGGTATACTGGTTACTCCCTAGCTTCTGAATATGAGAGAAAACATATGACCCTTCACTTTTTGTGACTGACTAATCTCACTTAACATAGTGTTCTCCAGGTCCATCCATTTTCCTGCAAATGGCATAATTTTGTTCTTCTTTATTGCTGAATAGTCTTGTAATCCATTCATCTATTGAGGGACAACTAGGCTGTTTCTATAATTTGGCTATTTTGAATTGTGCTTCCGTAAACATGGATATGCATATAGTAGTACTTAAAACACTTAACACTAAAAAAAAAAACCCAATCAAGAAATGGGCAATTGAACTAAATAGACACTCAAAGAGAAGAAATACAAATGACCAAGAATGCATGAAACAATGTTAAACATCATTAGCAATCAGGGAGATGCAAATCAAAACTACACTGAGATTCCATGTAACCCCAATCACAATGGCAATCATCAAGAAGTCAAACAACAATAAAGGCTGGTGAAGATGTGGGGAAATAGGAACTCTTCTACATTGTTGGTGGGATTGCAAATTAGTATAGCCACTATGCAGATTAGTGAAGAGATTCCTCAGAAAATTGAGAATGGATCTACCATATGATCCAGCTATACCACTCCTGGGTACCTTTCCAAAGGGACTGAAATCAGAATATTATCAAGATTTTTTTAAGTCTCTGTTTTGCTCAATCTATGTTCTCAGTTCACATCTACCATGAACTTTAGTGAACTAAGAATCACATGGTTGATCATTAATTTCTTCAAGAAAACAAACAGGAAAGCCATCTTAACTATAAAGAGACTACTCGACAGGCTTCTTATCATTCTGGGTGGTCTTTCAGTCTATATTACCCATGTCTACTCATTCCTCAATCTTTCAATGTCAGAACCATGATCTATGGACCTTTACTCTTGCTATACTCTATTTTCTAAATTATCTAATTCATTATTATATTAAAAACAACTTTTGCTGTAATTTTCAATGTATATTTTTAGCATAACGCATTCACCTGAGCTCTTGTGCTGTCTCTTTTTTAGTACCCATTTTATATTTCATGATAGTAAGCACAGGCAGATATATAAAAACAATAAAATATTATATTTTTCTTTCCCTTCTATTAGTTATATAGAATTATTTGTATATATTTTATATTTTGTATAAAGACAGTCTGCAGCCTAACTGGTAATCTTCCCGTTAAATGTCTATACCTACCTATCAGTTATTTTCTATTTATTTTTAAGTTATTTGGGCAATGATTTGAATAAGTTCGAACTATTTCTAGCCCTACTGTCTCTGTAGCTTTTAAAAATCAATAACTTGTTTTATTTTATAAGGTTCAGATAAAGCACATTTTCCCTCTTTTTCTATTTCTACTTTGCTTTATATGAAAGTTTAGTTTAAAAATGTATCATTATTTCCAAATTTCTCTCTTCCTTTATGATTGCTTCCTGCATTTAACTTTGTCATACTATTAAGAAAATGACAGCATAAATCACTTATGAAATAAGGCTTCCACAAATGATGACATGAATAATAGGACTTTTAAGTAGAATTTTTAGGTCTGATTGTTGACAGCAAATGTAAAATCTTGGCAATCCTAAGTTGGTTCTTTATTCTTGGTTTTGTCAGAAATAATGGCTTCCCCATTAAGGCCATTTTTTATTACTGATGAAAATATTAACCCAAACTAAATCTTAGTAAAATGTACATTAGGAGCCAGTATTATTCATTTAACCTTCTCGAGGGGAAGACAAATAATGAACTAGTCAAATAAATGAACTGATTGATTATTACATTGTGATGTGTGATAAGAAAATAATTAAAGCAAGGAAAGCAAATGGCAATTATTTTGAGGAGATTCAAGGATGACTATGAGAATGCCTCATATGTCTAGAAGAATGGAGTTGTCCTTTTCTGGAGATGAAAAAAGAAATCATTTTTTGACCATGTTAATTTTGAGACATCTAATGGTTGATGCTTAGTAGACAGATGGGTACATCAGTCTGGAGTTTAGAGCATTACAACTTGGATATGTAAATGTGAGAATCATCAACAGATTTAGATTGTGTTTAAAGCCATGATTCCAAATTACATCACTAAGGAAATGGACATAAATTGAGAGGAGACATCCTAGCACTAAGCCCTGGCACATGCTGACATTCAGAAGTTCACCAATTAGAAAGAACTAATTAAAGAGATAAAGGGATAGGGTTAGGGTTAGGGTTAGGGTTAGCTAGGGCGGTAGAAGGAAAACAAGCAGAGAGTTCTAGCAGGCAAGTGAAGTATTTCAGGAAGAGGGAGCAGGGACTAATCAACTATGTTAAATGCTACAGCTAGGTCAACTACAATGAATGGGGATTTAGTGATGAACTGGTAAGCTTGATAAGAAATGATAAGAAAAGTTTTAGCAAAGCGCTGTAAGAGATCAGAATGGATTTAAGGTAGAATGAGAACAGGAAAACTGGAAGCAGCAAGTATAGAAAACTTTTTCAAGGATTTTTGCTGTAGAGAAAATAAATGGATCCATAGTTGAAAGGGGAAATGATGTGAAAAGGGGGTTTTAAACAAAAAAAGGATGAAAGTAATAATAGCCTATTTCTTAATTGATAAGAAAATTCCAATTGTGATAAACATAACTAATGACATAAAAATGAAATACTAGGGCAATATCCTTAATTATTGGATAGAGAGTATGATCTATTGTTAAAGTGTAGGGTGTGGCATTTACTAGGATCACTGATATTATATCCATTGAAAGAGATGGGAGGCAGATACCTTGAGCAAAGATATAGGTGAGGATAAAAATGTGATGGTGGGAATGTGTGGAAGTTTTCTCCTGAGTATTTTTATTGCAATATTGGACTAAAATGTTAGTGGTTGTAATGTTGAGAAACAATTCTGAATGTGCTGGTACAGTTGATACATAGAACAATTGAAAAAAAAAGATTCAAGGATGACTATAAGAATGCCTCTAATATTTTCCTAATATTGGAAGAAGGGTTATTAAATGAGCTTAACAATAGGGAAGAGATGTTGAGAGTTGAGGGAAAACAAGGTATGATAGAGTCATATAAGAAAGAATATAAACGTACTAAAGAAATACAGTATGCATCAATCAAATAGGTTGCTATTTAAACTTTTGTTTTGCATTACAGAAGTGAAAGGTGAGAAAAGGCAAAAGAGGAGAGGATATAAACAGGGATTAGTTATAATGACCAATCATGGTATTTTAGAGAAGTATGGAGGGGAAGGAGGACATGAGGGGTTAGAAACAGTGAAACATTGATAGAATAAATACATTTGAGCTTCCTTGTTGTGTTGAAGAGTTATTTGCATCAGAGAACTGCAGGAAATGAGTTAGATAGAAAGTGGTTGTTAAAATGTATGGTGCTTGAGCTGGGCACGGTGGTGCATGCTTGTAATCCCAGTACTTGGGAGGCTGAAACAGGAAAGTTGCAGGTTCGATGCCAGCCTCAGCAACTTAGCAAGACCCTCATTAACTTAGCAAGACCTTGTTTCAAAATAAAAAGGGCTGGAGGTGTGGCTCAGGGGTAGAATGCCCCTGGGTTCAATTCCCAGTACAAAACAAAAAAAAGTATGGTGCTTAAAATCAAGCCAAAAGAGAGGTTTCAATCATCAGTAGTTAAATGGTAATATAATGTGGTCATGGAAAGGGGTGGCTGAATTAGGGTGAAGGATAATTATTACTCAGAGAGAAGTGATCAAGAAACAGAAATTAAAATGGATGATGTGAGTAAATATCACTATGGCTCCCTTCAGTTTCCTCTTCCCAAGTGAGGTGGTATAAATACACATCTCCCATGCCAAATTTATATGTTAGAACCTAAGACTCAATGTGATAGTATTAAAGGGGGCTTTTAGAGAGTAACTGACTCGTGAAGGCAGAGCCCTTAGAAAGGGTTCAAGGAAACTCATTGTCCCTTTCATCTCTTCTGCCATGGGAGGGTGCAGCAGGTAGGCTCAGGAACTCTTAGGAGACTCACAGTTACCAACACCAAATGTCACTGCCTTGATTTTGGACTCCACAGCCTCTAAAACTGTAAGAAATATATTTATGTTATATATAAATTACTCAATCTCTGGTATTACGTTATAGTGGAATGGTTGGACTAAGACACTTGGCCTCTATTCTTCCATCAGCTGGAATTTAAAGGGACCAGAGCGCTATATATTCCTGTAAATGTCCTTCTATCATAGGAAGAGGGTTGATTCCATGAGGGGTTTGATGAGTTCCCAAAGAGGGAAACCCACCTCAGGATCTGTAGGGTTCTCGGTTTACGTGATGGAAAAGAATTTCAGCACATGTAAGTCAGAGACATAGAGTTTTATTTAGGAAAGTGGGAAATACACATTCAAGGGAGAATGTGGGCTCTCTCAAGAGGGAGAGGCTTTAAGGGTGCAGGGCTCATCTTTCTTTTATAGGGGGCTTTTATATGGGGTGGGCAGGAGAAGGTATGTGAGGATGACCTCAGTCCGGTAGTCGCAAGGTGGTTTTAGGGTCCTTAGGCTGACCATGGTCTCCTTACCTGGTAAATAGATAAGCTGTAGAGTCCCCTAAATATAGATTTCTCAAGATATCTTTTAATAGTGCACAGGGCAACTATGGTTTCTTTTTGTTAGGTTTAAGATTTATAGGTTTCCCAGGAATTTGGGAGAGACAGGCCTGAGGAAGAGAACTGATTTGGGGAGTAATGGAACTTCAGTACCAGGTTTTTATATTAAAATTATATTTTCTACCCCTTTCTATCTCTAATCTTTCTATTTATTTCTTTCTTCTATCCTAGATCACTTCTATGTATCTGCAGTGCAACTATTAGGACTTCTCATATCTTTTATTCCTATTTACATATGCCATCACCATAAAAATCCCAGTATTCCCCAGTCATCCACCATCCTTCAGACCATAATTTGCATGTGACTCCGTACATTCCTTATACTGATACTATCCTCCACATTTACCATCCTCTGAATCCTTTTTACTGTTCTCTCTCAATCTCAGGATCAGTCATTGGCAAAATTTCCCACATGCTCAATTTTTCATGATCTTTCTATAATGTAAACCTGCCTCTGCTCTGAGGACAGCTTCACTGTGAGTCCTCTCTATGTGGTCAGTGTTTTTTCTCTTATTATCCCCCTTTTCAAGAGCTGGAGGTGGGGTTCCTCATTGCTTCATCCACATCAGTCTCCTGTGATTTTCCTTACAACATCCCAGCTTTGAATCTCATGCTATTAAACAATATGTCATCCAAGACTTTTTTTGCACAAAAAATATGACTTGATAGAGTGAGAAAGAGAAATATCAAAATAGCATGAGTCTGAGAAAAAGAAATATCAAACAAAACTTGGTAGTCTAAGCAAAAGAAGTATCAACAATATCTACTGTTTAATGGATAATAACAAACAGTCAATTAAGGATTAATGGCAATGATTCTCAACCACGGGACAGTTTTGCCCTACAGAAGGCATTTGGCAATGTCTGAAGATATTATTGGTTGTTGCAATGGGGATGGGGAGTAGGTGATATTACTGACATCTAGTGAAAAGAGGACAAGGATGATAGCAAACATTCTACAATGCTCAGGACAACCCACCACAACAAAGAATTATTCAGTCCAGAATGTCTCCAGTGATAGTTGAAAACACCCTGGACATTCAGTTAGGAAAATGCTATATTGATTTATACCTGTTTGGAACCTTAACATATTTTATATAGAATGGGAACACAGCAAAAACATTAAAAAAAACCCTAAAACCTCCGGAGGATTAAAGGATTTTTGAAATATAAAATGTTGAAGTTCACACTTTTAGAGCCTCCAGGATTTATAAACTTTCTCCCTCATGAGCACAGAAAGTTTAGTTAGGTGTTTTATCTTATGTTGAAATGTGGCTTAGCTCATGATTTCATTTCCTTTTTTTTCTTCATAGCTTAAGGAGTTTTTTACTTAGACTCGTTTCTCCTGAGGTTCCATTTGGAAGAAAAATATTTACAACTGCATGTTCTGTCACTGGTACACAGAAACCATCCTTCTGTGTGTGAATCTAGACTCTGGCCTGGTCTTTGAGTTGCTTTCCTTAATTGTGGGTATTGCTGGCTTGATTGTACTACCACTCATTTCTTCATCCATTTCCATGCATTCAGCACCTATTCATCCATTTATTTTAAGTGTTTATTGACTTCCTACTATAGACTAAGCAGTGTGTTAGCATTTACCGATAAATATGAAAAACTCCCTGACTTCAAATTTCTTTCACTATGGTAGAGGAGAAACCCCACAGAAATCGTAATAATTTAATAAATTATTAGTCATTAATTTAGTAAGACAAAGTGTTCTCATGACACAACAAAAGAGTGACTTACAGCTTTTTGTAGTATTGGGGAGTAATTGCAGAAGATTTGCATGATAAAATGATATTAGAATTGAAACTTATGTAGAAAAGGAAAAGGTATCATTTTGTGCACACCCACCTTGTGCCATATCCTGTGGAAGGCACTTTATGATCATGTTCTCTTTTAAGCCTCACAATAACCCTGTATAGTACATTTATATCCACATTTTATATAGATAAATTAAGACAGAAGCTCAGATAAATTGGTCAAGGTTACCATGAAAATAAGTAGGAAAACTAGATCTGGGTATATATCTCCGCTCCCCTCCCCCCATGTTCTTTCGAATAAGCCACAAAGAAAGGAGGGAGGGAGGAGAGCAGAGTGAGACCATGCCTTGGATGTGGGGCTGAGCCTTTATCCTAAATGCTTTTGGAAACTTCGAAGACTTTAAAGCATCCAGCTACAATATTTAGTTTATTTATCTCCTCCAACTACAATATTTGGTTTATTTATCTCTGTATCAACACACCTGACCAAGAGACTTGTGCAAAGTTTATGGTTGATAAATATTTGCTATATCAATGAAAAAATAAATATGAGAAATAAAAGTAATCATAAAGCTCAGTTCTACATCACAATTATGATAAGTGAAACGATGGCTGATAAAAACCAGTTTTAAGGAGCTTGAAGAAAAAGGTAAATAGGTTGAGCACTGAAGGTCAGCTGAGAGTAAGCCAACTGTGAGCACACAGGTGGCTCCCCCAGCCGCTACACAGAAGTATGTGACAGCTCTGAGCATGTAGGCAGTGACAAGCAGCAGGACACTATTTTAAAGAACAAAGTGGCATTGAAAGGAGGTGAGATAGAAGGGACCGATATGGGTCGGTGTAAGGATGATCTTGTATGACCTATGAACAATCTTAATATTAATGTTCTATAGTTTACAAGCAACCACTGAAGGATTTTCCATAGAGAAATTAACTCATTCACTGCTCAGAATATATATATATATATATATATATATATATATATATATTGAGATATTGTATTGGTCAGATCAACAGAATTCACAGAATGAGTATATGAAAAAGGGATTTATTAGATCAGCTCACAATGTAGTCCTGAGTTTTGACTGCACATGAAGAATCAGAGGAATCAGTAGCTGGTCAGGCAGTCTAAGAGCTCGAGCCTTAGGATTGAAGCAACCACCAATTCAGTCCAGTCCAAGATGTGAAGATTAGGAAGCTCTTCGGAGAAACGATGGTGAAGTTTCAGTTCGAAGGCTGGAGGCCAACAATCTCAGATGAGAGCAGAAGATCAATAAGCTCTTCAAGGAAACGGCAAAGTTGGAGGCCAACGATCTCAGACGAGAGCAGATGCATTTTCTTCAGGAAGAGTCGCAGCTCCCTCTACACGGCTTTCTCCTTCTTTTATCTAAGTCCTGCACCTATCAGAACCCTGCTACCCACATTTAGGGCAGGACTTCCGGTTCAATCTGCTGTTACACAACCAAAGTCACATGATCTTAGGTGGGTCAAGTTGACAAACCAGACCACCTATCATATATATATATATATATATATATATATATATATAGAGAGAGAGAGAGAGAGAGAGAGAGAGAAAATAGATTGAGGATTTTTTTACTGTGGTACTGGTGTTCAAACTCAGGGGCATTCTACCTCTGAGTGACACCTTTAGCTCCTTTTGGTTATTTTGAAACAGGGTCTTGCTAAGTTGTGGAGGACCTCGCTAAGTTGCTGAGGCTGCCTTCAACCCATGATCCTCCTGTCTTAGCCTCTCAAGTACTGGGATTACAGGTGAGCACCACCATGCCCAGCTAAGAATATATTTATATCTTCCAGATATTATTCTTGCTGAAGTGAATGCAGTCAACATAGTGAAACATTTTTTCATGGAATTTACACATTATTGGGAGAAGGCTGAGGAAACATAGCAAATAAGCAAATCTGAACAAATTATTAAAGGTAATATTTAATGTAGAAAAGGATTAAACCTGGGTAAGAGGCAGTGAGAATGTTCATAGGGAATGTGCTACGATTTTAGCGGGGGGGCGGGTGTTGAGGTCACTGAGAAGGTGATGTGTGAGCAAAAGTTAGTGACAAGGGAGAGAACCTGGCAGAAATCTAGTGGCTGAACATTCCAGAAAGAGATTCTATCCAGCCACCCAAAATGACCCAAGGCAAGAACATGTCTAGTAAGTCAGGAAAATCCAAGAAAACTGTAAGGACTGAGTAGAATGAGTGAGATGGAAAGAAGAAGGAAATAAGGTCAGAGAAGGACCGTGAGGACAGATTGTGTAGGGCTTTATGGCCAGATACATATTTTAGGGTGGTTATTCTGTCAGCTATGCAAAACCTATATTTTATTTATTTATTTTTTATTTTTATTTTTTTTTGCAGTACCGGGGATTGAACCCAGGGGCGTTCTACCTTCGCGCTACGCCCCCAGCCCTATTTTTTATACTTTATTTTGAGACCGGGTCTCACGAAGTTGCAGAGGGCCTCACTAAGGAAAGAGAGAGAGAGAAAGAGAGAGCGAGCTGAGGCTGGCCGCGAACCCGGATCCTCCGGTCTCCGCCTCCCACCAAAGTACTGGGATTACAAGCATGCGCCACCATACCCGGCAAAAGCTATATTTTAGAGGGATAAACTACTTGGGATAATTTTGGCTCTAAATAAGAGCGATTAGAATAAAGAAACATGTCAGGTCATATTATAGAGTATGAAGGTAAGGCCTTTATAACAGATTAGATACTGTAGAAGAGAAGATCAGTGAATGTGAAAAGGCACCAAGAGACTATCCAAAACGAAGCCCAGAAAAGGAAAGAAAAACCTGAAAAAAATCGACAAACCAGCAATTGATCTGTGCTGTCCAACTTACATTTCATTTGAATCCAAGAAATATAGAAAGACAGAAACAAAAGAGAGAAAAGTGTATAAAATTTTTCTAAATTCAATGAAAACTATAAACCCAAGACTCAAGAATCTCAGAAAATGCTCCAAACCAATTTAAGAATAAAAGAAAAACCAGAACAAAATACATCATGATTAAATTGCTGGATACCAGTGGTAAAGAGAAAAATTACAAAAGAAGCCAAATAAAAAAGACACATACAATACAATGGAAAAAAGCTAAGAATTACTGCAGACAATGTCAGAATCCATGCACACCAGAAAGCAAAGGAGAGGTCTCTTGAAAGGATCATAAAAGAAAAATAAAGTTGACCTAGAATTCTCTGCTATGCAAAAAATATCTTTTACAGCTGAATGTAAAAGAAAGATCTTTTTAAAACAAAAGCTGATAAGATTCATCTTTACTACATTAGCACTGAAAAAACATTGAAGAAGTTCCTCCAGCAGAAGAAAAATTATACCATAGAAACTTGGATCCATACAAAAATAAAGATTGCCAGATGTGGTAAATATGTGGGCAAGAATTGTTCCCAAACATAGAATATTTTTTTTGTCCATCCAACATTACCCCTATACCTATCATGCTGCTATCCCTCTGGACAAAACCACCATCTCTCAATGTTTCATCTAGATTTCTGTATTAGCCTTTTATTTAACTGGTCTTCCTAGTTATACTCTTACTCCAACACAATCTATTCTTAACAGGTAGCCAGATTTCTAAAGTAAATATCTTACAGATTTTATCACCTCTTGGCTTAGACTCTGCAATGGCTTCTCAGCTCATTTGTGGTAAAAGACAGTCTTCATGATACTTATAAGGTCCTATAACACTGATTTTCCCATTATTCCCCTCCTTGCCTCTGACACCATATCTAAGACTAACATCCCCTTCATTCACTCTGTGAAAAATAATGGATAGTCCTTGAAGACACCAGTTTTCCATGGCTATGACAAAATACCTAAGATAAACAACTTAAAGGAAGAAAGTTTTATTTAGGGTTTCAGACGTTTTTCTTCACAGTTGGTAGGCTCCATTGTTTTGGGGTCTGTGGTGAGGCAGAACCTCACGGTGAAGAGTGTGGTGGAGAAGCACTGTTCACCTCCTGGCTTCCACAAAGCAAAGGAGGAATCCAGGCCCTGAAATCCCGTGCAGGGCACACCCCCAAGGTCCCACCTCGTAGAGGTTCCACCACCTCCTAATATCACCAGTCTGGTGACCAAGCCATCAGCACATGGGTCTCTGGAGGACATTGAGAATCCAAACTATACAACCAAGCATTGCCCTGTCTCAGAATCGTAACCATTATTCTTCTCTCTCTTGGTAGAACACTCATCTCTGAGGTATCCACCTAGCCACTCCCTTGTTTGTTTTATAATCAGAATATTTTATTATAAATGAAATATTTATTTACTCCTGGACCCACCACAGCTCTTGATTCATTTTTTTTTATCCTTTTTCTTTTTTGGTTCTGGGCACTAAACCCAGGGACACTCTGAGTATATCTCTGAGATATACTCAAAGCCCTTTTTATTTTTTGTATTTATTTATTTATTTATTTATTTATTATTTAATTTGTTTGGTACTGGGGATTGAGCCCCAGGGCATTCTACCTCTGAGCTATATCCTCAGCCCTATTTTATTTTTATTTTGAAACAGAGTCTCTCTAGGCTTATCAGAGTCTCACTACTTGCTGAGGTTGTCCTCAAATCTGCAATCCTCGTGTCTCAGCCTCCCAAGTATTAGGATTACAAACATGTGCCACAACACCTGGCTTTTTTAAATTTTTTTTTTTTTTTTTTTTTTTTTTTTTTTTTTGCGGTACCGAGGATTGAATGCAGGGGCGTTCTACCTCCGCGCCACGCCCCCGGCCCTATTTTTTCTATGCTTTATTTTTGAAACCGGGTCTCACGAAGTTGCGGGGGGCCTCGCTAGGTAGAGAGAGAGAGAGAGAGAGAGAGAGAGAGAGAGGAGAAAGGAGAGAGAGAGAGATTGATCGCACGCGCATGCGCGCTGAGGCTGGCCGCGAACCCGGATCCTCCGGTCCCCACCTCCCAAAGTACTGGGATTACAAGCGTGCGCCACCACGCCCGGCTTAAAATTTATTTTTAATACTCTTTTATTGGTGCATTATAGTCTCACATCATAATGTAGTTCAGAGTGATAGTGACATACATGCACACAGCACTTGGTGAGCTTTCCCCCAGTTCCCTCTCTACTCCCCCCTTCTTCCCGATACATGATACTGAGATTTGCATATGTATACTCATATATATATATATATATATATATATATGAGTATATATAAATACACATAATGTCAATAGAAATGTTTCCTTCATTAATTCTCCCTCCCCAGACCACCTCCCTCACTCCACTGGAGTTTCTCCTTCATTTTCTAAAGTCCCTCATATCCCAATTACTCCCTAGCTTCCACATAAGAGACAAAACCACATGACCCTTCACTTTCTGTGACTGGCTAATCTCACTTAACGTAATGTTCTCCAGGTCCATCCATTTTCCTGCTAATGACATAATATGTTCTTCTTTATTGCTGAGTAGAATTCTGTTGTGTGTACATCCCATAATTTTGTAATCCATTCATCTGTTGATGGACACCTAGGTCAGTTCCATAATTTGGCTATTATGAATTATGCTGCTATAAACATAGATATGCATGTATCATTATAATATTCTGATTTCAGTCACATTAGAAAAATATCCAGAAGTGATATAGCTGGGTCATATGATGGATACATTCCCAGTTTTCTGAGTAATCTCCACACTGATGACCATAATGGCTATACTAATTTGCAATCCCACCAACAATGTAGAAGAGTTCCAATTTCCCCACATCCTCGCCAGCATTTATTGTTGTTTGACTTCTTAACAATTTCCATTCTTTTTTTTTTTTTTTGCGGTACTGGGGATTGAACGCAGGGGCGTTCTACCTCCGCGCTACGCCCCCGGCCCTATTTTTTTTATACTTTATTTTGAAACCGGGTCTTACGAAGTTGCGGAGGGCCTCACTAAGTAGAGAGGGAGAGAGAGAGAGAGAGAGAGAGAGAGCTGAGGCTGGCCGCGAACCCGGATCCTCTGGTCTCCGCCTCCCAAAGTACTGGGATTACAAGCGTGCGCCACCATGCCCGGCTACGATTTCCATTCTAATTGGGGTTAGACGGGATCTCAGTGTAGTTTTGATTTGCCTTTCCCTGATTGCTAATGATGTTGACCCTTTTTCATATATTTATTGGCAAGGTGTATCTAAGTTACTGTGCTCTGGCCTCAAACCTCTGTCTCAGCCTACTGGGATTATAGACATGTGCCATGGTGCCCGACTCCATGATTTTTTTTTATATAGCATTTATTACCATCTGACACATTCTATGTTTTCTTATTTTGTTTATTGTCTATCTCTTCTACTAAAATGGAAGCTCCAAAAAGTCTCAAATGTGTTCTCTTTGAAATTTTCTTTGATTCTTCCCAGGACTGTTGAACCCTCCTCTGCTTCCCATCCATTCTATAATGTATGAAAGTTCCAGTAGATAACATCTTTGCTAATACTTGGTATTATAGTCATTTTCTCTTTGGCCATGCTGGTGGGGCTGGGGTGACTAGCTTTCCAAAGACCAAAAGGTATCCCCCACCTGCAAAACAAGGAAGGTACTATACACTAATACAGTGAAAACACCACTCTACAGTGAACTTGCAAAATTTAAACTGCAAGGAGCTCAATTATATTTTAAACTTTTTTAGGCTAAGCATTCAACTGAAGGACAAATGAGTTAAAAAAAAACATGCACAATTTCAATGGATTGATGACATGTGCCAAATCTTTCTCACTGAGATAGTGGATCCTTATCAGCCTTTGGTAGTGTGAGGCAGATAGTTGTTGATTTTATCCTTTCGACAAGTCTGAGAGATTTTAGTGTCCAGTTTTTTAATCGCCATTAAATTTTCTAGAGCAAATTTTAATCAGCAACCTATTATTGAAAAATCTTGGTATCTTTTTATAATGTTATTAGAGTAGAATTTAAATACAGAAAATCACACATATCATAAAGGTACAGCTCAATTAATTTTCACAAATTTAATACACTGTTGATACTACCCTGATCTAAGAGTAAAATGTTGCAAGCATTAAGGAGTTTTCTTTGTGTTCCTTCTGCTATCTACCCTTAAGGATAGCTACTATTCAGGCTTCTTCCTGATTAGTTTTGACTTTTTTTGTACTTTGTGTAAGGAGATCAAATTATATTTACTATTTTAGTTTCAGGCTTCTGCTCAATATTGTATTATGAGATGCATCTCTGTTGTTGAGTGTAACTGTAGACTATTTATTCTCATTAGTGGTACTATTCAATAATCCGTGTATCCATTCTACTCCTAGTGGGCATTTGAATATTTACAGTTTGGGGTTATTTTATTGCAAGTAGCATCCTAGTATATGCATGTTGGTGAACACACATATACAATTCTTTTAGTTATATGCTAAACAGTAGAATTGCTAGCTTCCTAGATACACATGTATTAACTTTAGAAGATATTGCCAATGTTCAATTTTATTTCTTGTAATAAATTGTATGTTTGATTAAAGGAAATAAAGAATTTTACTATATGGTTATTGCAAGGATATAGGTAATCCACTTATATATGCAAATTTATCTTTTTAATTACACACCATAACAAACTCTCATTAGTTTCTTTACTCTAGAGGATCATAATCCTATACCAAATATTACCCAATATTTGTTTCATATACTATTTCCAGTTTTCCAGCTATTTAGTAGGAAAGAAAAATAGCTCAATTTATCACCACTGAAAAAGAAGTTCCCTTCTTTATTTTTATTTTCTCTCAACATTTTTAATATAGTTTTGTTGGTACATTGTAATCTCATATCATAATGAAGTTCAGAATGATAGGAACATAAATGCACACAATACTTGGTGAGCTTCCCTCTAAATCTAACTCCATTCCTTCCCCTTCCCTGTACATGATATTGAGATTGGCATTGATGATTTTGTATATGTACATAATGTCATTTGATGTCATTTCTTCATCAAGTCTCCCTGCCCCCTCATTCCCTCCCCTAGACGCCCTCCATCACTCTATTGGGGTTTCTTCTCCTTTCTCTGGAGTCCTCCCCTGTATTCCAATTTCTCCCTAACTTCCACACCATTCACTTTCTGTAACTGGATGATCTCACAGTATAATATTCTCAAGTTTCATCTATTCTCCTGCAAATGACATAATTTTATTATTATTTATGGCTGAGTAAAATTCCATTGTGTGTATATCCAACAATTTCATAATCCATTCATCTGTTGATTGACTCCTAGGCTCTCAACATGTTTCGAAGCTTTCTATGTAGAGGTCTTGTATAGAACTTATTCCTACATATTTGATGCTCTTAATGCTTTTGTAAGTTGTAAAACTAACAATTTTTCGTTCTATTTATTTTTGGTATGTAGAAACATACAATTGACTTTTAAAGTATTAGCCTGGTATCAGCAACCTTGTTAAATTCAGTGATTAATTCTAATGATATTATTTCTATTTTCTTAGCATACAGTCAAGTTATGCTCAACTAATGACACTTTTATTCCTTTCCCTACAATCCTTGTGTTTCTTATTTCACTTTTTTTGCACCATTGCACTGGCTGGAGTATCCAGTATAATATTATATATAGCCCGTGTTGAAGAGTGAGAATCCTTGTATCATTACCAATTTCTGGATAAAGCATTGAATATTTATTCATTAAGTATCATATTTTCTGTGGAGCCTTTTTGCAGGTAGTTAAAAATTTTAAGAAATTCCCAGTGTGTTAAGAGTTTGCTTTTTGTCATAAATAGGGATAAATTTTTTTAATGTTTTTCTACACTTATTGAATTTTTTTTTTCTTGTGGTACTGGGGATTGAACTCAGGAACATTCAACCTCTAAGCTACACCCCCAGCCCTATTTATTTTTACTTTTTATTTTGAAACATCACTAAGTTGCTGGGGGCTTCACTAAGTTGCTGAGGCTGCCTGTAAACCTACAATTCTCCTGTCTCGGACTCCCAAGTACTGAGATTACAAGCTTGTGCCACCACTCCCGGCTCTAGTTGCTAATATTTTATCAGGAACTTTTGTATCTATTGTTCTTGAGAAGTACTGATCCCTAAGAGATTCATTTTCTTTAATAAATGTAAGAATATTTGGATTTTGGTTTTTGTTTTATAAAATACATTTTATGGAAATTTACCTATTTAATCTAAATATGTAAGTTTTTTAATGGAAAGTTATCCCTAGTAGTTATTTATCTTTTTGAAGGAGAATAATGTATTTATATTTAGTAGAAACAGTATTTCCATTTCTTTAGATTGAGTTTATAATTGTTGTCTGCAGATCTTTATATGTTTACTGATTATTTTTCTGCTCAGTTTATCAGCAATAGAAAGACATATGCTAAAGTTTTCCACTGGCTTTTCAATTTATCTATTCTTTGTTTTAGTTCTGTCAAGTTTTATATTTAATGTTTTGAAGCTATTAAGGACAAACTCAATTGTTATATCTCCCATTACATTGATCCTCTTGGTATTGTAGAATGACTTTATCTCTAGTAATGCTTAACATATACTTTGATATTAGTATACCTCTCTCAACTTTCTTATAATTATTGTTTGTGTAGCATATCTTTCTTTCCTTCTCTTTTTATTTTCAATTTTCTATGTCTTTTGTGAGTAATACAGAAGTGTTATTTTTGTTTTATTTTGTCTTATTTCTAATTGAATCTGGTGATCTTAAATTGAAGTGTTTAGGTTATATTATGTTGAAATAATTACAGAAATAATCGGGTCCCATTTTCTCTTCCATATTTTTATTAATTATGTATTTTCTTATAATTTTGTTTTTCCTTCGAAGAATATATTCATTACATTCAATTAGTGGTTATTTTAGAAGTTAAAATATACATCCCTGGTTTACCATTTAATACAAACTGTAACTTTTAACACTTTCCCCCATCCTAGAAGTTTAGAACTTTTTGAACCCATTTATCCCCTTCCACCTATTGTATTACTTTACTTGTGTTTTAGTTCTATTTATATTCATTTTTATTTGACCACCTATTTACCTTTTCTGATGATCTTATTCATTTGGCAGTTTCCTACCACTCCTGGAGTAATTTTCCCCACAAATCTGGGAACTTAAGCCTTAATAACTCTCTCTGTTATTTCTATAGGCAGATTTTCTGTTAGCTGATTATTTCAGTTTACCATTATTTAAAATTGTTATTATTTTGCCATTTATTTTAGATGACATTTTTACTGAGCATAGAAAATTCTAGGTGGTAATGTGTTTATTCATTTATTTGTTTGTTTTTCTTTCAGCATCATAAAATTTCTCTTATATTGCCTTCTGATTCTGAAGTTTTAGTTGAGAAGACATTAATGAATTTCAGGTTTGCTCCAATGAAGGTATTCTATCTTATTCCTTTGGCTACTTTTTAATATACTTTTGTCTTTTGTTTTTAGCAGATTTACTATGATGTGACAAGTATGATTTTCTTTTTATTAATTCTGTTTCTACTTCATTAATCTTCTCAAATCTCTGATCTGATATTTTTTAACAATATTGGAAAATGTTAAGCCATTCGCTCTTCAAATATATGTTTTTCCCATTTCCTTTTCTTGCATTTTTGGTCCTCAATCATACTGATAATAGATCTTCTGAAAAAGTTTCCAATGACATTTTTATTCTCCCTCTTTCTCTCTCTCTGTCTATGCTTATGCGTTTCAGTGGATGTTTTTATTAATTTTTTAATTTTACTATTCTCTTGTTCTTCTATGTCTAATTTTGCATTTATCCATAGTTCTTAATTTCATAAATTGTATTTTGAGTTCTAAATATGTATTTGATATTTTAAAATCAATTCCAAATTTATCTTAAAATTTATTTTTGTTGTGTCTGTTTTTCTATCTCCTCTTTAATATAATTACAGTTATTTAAAATTGTCTTTCTGATAATTTCATTGAGTCTCTTTCTTTTACATTCTTATTGGTTATATTTTCTTACCATTTCTTATAGAGTAATTTTTGTGTATAAAAGCACCAGATACTATGTATGAAAGAAACACATGAGGTAATATTTTAAAAAGAGCACCCAATTTCCTCTGTTAGATAGTGTGAATGACTGATCTTAATGTATTTAGAGGTTCTGTCTACCTAGGGCTTAGTGTCAGTCTTATTAAGACTTTGCTTGCCTTCATTTCCAAGATATAACAATATTGGATTTGACTTGAGGTCATAGCAGATCTTGGTTTCTGAAAGACTGCAGGCAATTCCACCTGTCCTTGGAAGAGTTTCAGCCCAGCTTTCTAGCCATACTGTTTCAAAACTGGTAGAATCCTGAATAGGGAGGCAAGTTGCACACTTGAGACAGCCCTGAAGGGCCTTGCAGGCTAGTCTTTTTTTCCTACGCACAAGTCCATAGGAAATGTAACTCTCCTTTTAGAAGCTTTTGGTATTGTTTCCAGGCTCCTGTGCAAGTTTCCCATGAGGAAACCAGCTTTTGTTTGATTTTTATTAAAGTTTCCAGCCTCTGTTGTTTTTCTATTTATCTTTCCTCTACCCAGACCAAGCTAGATCCTTAGACAGTTCCACAATTTTCAAATTCTTTTAGGAAAAAATGAAATAAAATAAAATAGCTAGTAATGTTAGTTTTCTTTGAAGGATTGTTTCCTTCCCTGGCAGAAGTTCAGTTCATCCAGTTCTCATTTCTCCAGCAAGAGTCTCATATCTTTAAAATATACTATTTAAAATTAATTGTCCAGACTTGTTTATTGGTTGCAATAAGAACATTGGCTTGTTGACACAACCACATGCAATTGGGAAGTAGATATATCTTTGTAACTTTTACATGTTTACATTTTATTTGTTAAAATGGAGAACTGGGGATAATTTCTGTAGGAAACATGTTTTTCCTGGAAATACCTAAGGCATAACAAATCCTACAATCCAGCAAGGTAATTTTCTGTACCTTTAAAAAAGAAAAACGTTTTACTTTTTCATGCTTGAAAGTTAACTATTTGAGAATTACTTTTAACATGAGCTGTTGTCCTTGTTAAACTGAAATGAGCAATACTACATTCTGTTCACATGCCACAGTGCAGATTAATTTAATCAATTCATTGGGGATGAATGTAGCAAAAAGGAAGATTAGCAACAATCTGAGAACACAGTGCCTGGGGGAGAGGGTAAGAGGACTGTAAATGAAGGAAAGAAATAGGAACAGGAAATGTACTGCCAATGACCAGGGTAACCAAGTGTTATAAAGTTCACCTTGCACTGAATCTCCTCTGCCATTCATCATCAGTAAGAGTGATTCAGATATTATAATGACAGTTAAATTTAGTGTTTATTAAGCATTACTCACTTTTCTAAATGCTTCTATTACTGTATAATTTTTAATTAATTTATTTATATTACATATATTGTGGAATGGCCAAATAAAGCTAATCAACACATACATTACTCTACACACTTATAATTATGGTATATATTTTACAGGCAAGGAAACTTGTCTATAAAAGGTTTAACTTTTCAAAGATCAGGTGGCTAGAAAGAAATATATCCAGGTGTTTAAGGCAGATGTATGTTACAGCTGGACTAGGTCAGCTCTATGCTTCTTTCTGGGGATGCTTGAAAGCCTGACACTGACTCTTGTTTTTAGATAAGGAGGGACTATTGAATTTCACATGTGTCCTAGTAGCGCCCAGAGCTAATTCGTTTCCACTGTTAATGAATGAGTAGATTGATGGCTTACACCCAACTGATTCTGCCAACATTTCTTGTTGGTTCTTCATCTGGAGGTGAAATGCCTGAAACATAATTAAGAAAGGGCCCTGGGCAGCTGCATCCGAAAGTCTACAGGGCTCCAATGCTTGCATTTTTTTTTTCCTGAGGTACCTTATTCTTTCCCTTCATTACTTATCCTTTGTGGAATCTTGTGACTCCTCTTAAATACTGAACTCCCTGTAACTATTTTGCACTAGGATTCAAACCCAGGGAGTGGTAGAAACTAAAACTAGAGAGATAAGTGGGAGCCACATTGCAAAAGTTCCTGGATGACAACTCAGAAATTTGGGGGTTTTCTTGCTAAGACCTGAGAGTCATTAATGTGTTTTAAGCAGAAGAGTAAAGTGGTCAGTTTCGAGATTTGAAGACTCCACTCGCTCCTGCGAGTTCCAGGGGATGCTGGTCACCTCTACATGCACCCTCTGAAGGTATGTAGCAGGTAGACCTGCCTGTTGAATGCATGGAGGAGGGATGCAAGAGGTGTCCCTGCAAATAGGAAGATTACTGTTAAATAAAACAAATCCAGACAGCCAGGCATGGTGGCACACGCCTATAATCCCGGTACTTGGGAGGCTGAAACGGGAGGATCGCAGGTTGGAAGCCAGCCTCAGCAACTTAGCAAAGCCATCCACAACGTAGTGAGACCCTATTTCTGTTTCAAAATTTAAAAAATTATAAAAAATTGGGCTGGGGGTATATCTCAGAGGCAGAATGCCCCTGGGTTCAATCCCCAGTAGCACAAAATGATGAAATAAAGAAGGAAGAAAAGTAAGAAAGACTTAAATAAGGAAAGACTACTTTAAAAGACTGTTGTACAAAGAAAAGTGCTCTGACTAGCATCTACAACAAAAAGGACAGACAGGAAGGGGCCTTTCTTTCTAAGGACAGAGTAAACAAGAAACAGGAAGAAGGTCAGGGTGTCTGGACAGAGGATGTTTGTCCCCTAGATCAGCAGAGGCTACTCTGCAGGGGTCTTCAGAAGGAGCAGTTCTTCTGCATTATGTGGCTGGATCAGGCTAGGGTCAATGTTCTGGGTCCCATAGAGAGGAAAGAAGTGTAACTAATTTGGTTAAATCAAATTAACAAGCTTTTGTTTAACCAGTGGAGACAATAAATTCAGCTAATCTCTCCTAGGGCTCAAAGTGGGAATTTGGAGGATCTGTGTCTGGCCCATCCTCAGGTAGCCCAGGAGCTCTTCTAGAGGCTTCTCTAGTTCTTGTGGGAAAGCTGTCTCATAGCAGTGATTTGTTTCTGGGAACCCACAGAGTAGGGAGATTTCTTTAACTATTGTTGTTTTCCGGGATTACAGGGTTTAGGTAAAGTTCAAGACTGCCATTGCTTAGGAGACTGCTGTAATGTTTGTGTAAAAAGTGATTAAAATTTTTAATATTTACAGGTATCCAAAGCTCTTGTGGTTTTTAAGCCACACCAAGTGTCAAGAAAGTGATATCCATATTTAGAAGAAAATAGAATTAATGTTGAGTTTTTACAGAGAAAATACAATCAACCATCAAAATTCAACTGACTACTAACTGAAAATATTCAAAAAAATTAACATCTAAAGATTTTTTTCTTGTCATTATTCCCCAAACAACACAGGTTAGTGTTTATATGACATTTATATTGTATTAGGCACTATAAGTTATCCAGAAATGATTTAAAGTATATCTGTGGGAGGGTCCTAGAACCAGTCACCCATGGATACCAAGGGACAACTGTACATGTCTCTGCCTTCAACTGTCCCCACTGTAGACCCCCTTTCTGTAGTTTAATACAATTTTACCCAGGATTCTTCTCTCTATTCCTCTATCTTACTAAGGTTGTTATAAGTAGTATATGGTGAGCTCGCAATAATCATTAGTTATATTTGCTTTTTGTTTGCTTTTTTAATTCTTGTTCTTGCTGAATAAGAAATATGTTGTCACTCAGTATATGAATCCAGTCTAGGGTTTTATATTTAATTCATAGTTATGGTAGACAAACTAAAGATAGGCAAATTTATTACTTACTGGTCAGTTTCTCTAGAAACTTATTTCATATCTACCATATATAAGTCAGTGTTCCAAATATCAAGGATAAAAGATAAATCCCTCCCCACCTTCTTCAAATAAGAGCTCCCAAGTGCGAAGTATTTCTACTTCTTGTTTTCTAAGTTATATGCTAAACCGGTGTAATTTAGAGGTTGTTCTAGCCCCCCCATCCATGGTAGGATGTATTGTCTGCAAAGTGCTGGGAAGTAGCTGGAAAACTTTTCAACACTCTCTAGTGTACTATTACTTATTCTCATCACCTCTAATTATGCTTCCAACCGACACAATTAGTGAATAATTACAAATTTATTTTTTTGTGATTTTTATTGTTGCTGTTTAAATTCTGAGAAGCTTTGTTATTTTTGACAGCTATAATAATTTGTCTTCTTTCCTCCCCCCAAAATGTTTAGTGCTCTCAAAAGCTTGCTTAATCGTTATAGCATATTCTTGAATTGCCTGCAATAAACAATCATAATTTTTTACAGGAAAGAACCAAACTACCTTAGACTGCTGAGACCACAGGGCAGAAACAAAGAGGGAACCCCCAAATATCCAATAAATATTTATTTACACTCATAATAACTCACAATAGCACTCACAATAATCTGTGTTTTTTTTAAGAGGGAATTTTTTTAAAACACAAAATGCTTATTTGCTCAGTTGTCCTACCTCCACATTGTAGCATATTCATAGAGTTCTTGCTACTATTATATGTAAATTTTATTTATATTTATTTATTTATTTAAATACTGGGGATGGAACCTAGAGACATTCTACCTCTGAGCTACACTCCCAGATCCATTTTATTCTCTTTTTTTATTTTGAAACAGGGTCTCACTAAATTGTGAAGGGCCTCAATAAATTGCTGAGGCTGGCCTCCAATCTGATCATCCTGTCTCAGCCTCCCAGGTACTGGGATTACAAGTATGTGCTACCACGCCTGGCTCTGTATATGAATTTTAAATAGCAATTCACCTAGCAATCACAACACATGAAATCACATCCCGCCAATTCAAACCTATAAGACAACCTGTATTTAATTTAGGCCCATGAACTCAACCTGTGGTTCCTGGAAGGAATTGTTGAGTTGCTAAGGAGCTTGTTAGCAATTTAGAATTTGAGGGCCCCCATCCTAAACCTCCTGAATCAGAATTTGCATGTTAACAAGATCCCCATGTGATGCACACGCACATAAAGTTTGAGAAGTTCTGCTCTAACCTAGGATGTACATTTCGATCACTTTTCAAATGCAATTACCAAGTTCCCAGACCAGAGTTACTGAATGCAAAGGTCTGAAGTAAGATTCAGGAATTGCTAAAAATATTTATCGGTGATTTTCACTTAAAGCCGGTGCTGGAAGTTACTGATCAAAAAGAATTCTTTAGTGCTGTGACACAGTGACTTCCTCTTACCCTAATATGCTATTGTCTGCACTTTAGAAAAGCAGACTTTGAAAAAATAAAAAGAATAGATTCTATGTGCTCCTGCAGACAAAGTTTTAAAAATGGATGTCATTGCAGTAGGATGAAAGGTTCTCTAAAATCAATATTTTCATAAAGAGTTGCACATTAATAATCTTTTTGGAAAGAAGAATAATTGAGGAATGAGTGGTCCAATGTGCTCAAATGTTAATATACCACACAGATGAAAGGATGGAGCTGGCCACAAAAAAGTACAGTGAGGTCACAAAGTTGTATTGATATGATAAAAAATTAAATTGGAATCTACTCATTTATTTATTTGCCAGCATTTATTCTGACAAATATTTTGGTTTTCGTTGAATACATCCTGAGTGAGGACTTCTGTGCCAAGCACTAAAATAAGCTGAGATGTGAAAAATGTGAATGCAATATATTCACACATTCTTAGAGTCATATTCAGATCAATGAGATAGGCTAGGACCACTGCCTGGGTAAAGCTATGGTTTTATAAATAAAATACTTTTAAAGTATAGTGATCCTTATTTTACTTATCTCTTCTCTGCCACTAAAAATACTATGCTAAAATGAGAAGCTAGGTCAAGCATTGTATAAGAGGAATTAAAACTCCAAAAGGAAATGAATTATTGAACACGTAGTGTTTGTAAATTAAGTCGTGTCTGCAAAATTACCTACCAATACCTGGCAAAAACTTGCAAATGTGTTTCTAGAAATATTATAAGCATGGAAAATGTTACCTTCGCTGGACTAGTGCTACCTGTCCCATGGGTTTGACTCCCCGTACTTGCCTTTTACATTGTGCCATGGAATAGTCCCTGAATATTCTTTAGCCGAATTTCCTTAGTAAAACATTGTGTTTCAAAGAACACAAATTGTCCCCTAACCTGGTTGAAATGAAAACACTATTAATTTAAAATTGAAGAATATCACTTGAGATCTTAAGTACATTATTAACTATAGGTTCTATCAGTGCTATATTGGAACCAGTTCCTATGGACTCAGGAGAGCTAATTTTGTGTAGATATTTCCCAATCTGGATTCAACAACATCCCACTATATGGTTTGAAATTGGTCATCTTGGGAGTATGTAAAATCAATATATACTACAAATAAAAATTTTTAAGGGTTGTTTTATCAGACACCATTGGACATTTCCTGATGAGTGTGTTGGCTAACATTTATTTATTTATTTATTTATTTATGTGCTTTTATTAGTGCATTATAGTCTCATATCACAACGAAAATCAAGTTGACAGTAACATACATGCACACAGCACTTGGTGCACCCCCCCACCTAACCTCCCCACAGTACAGAGTACGAGGTTTGACATTGGTATATTCTCATGTGTACACATGGTTGATGGTAGTAATTCCATTAATGAACTTTATTCTTCCCCTTCCCCTTCCCTTAGACCCCTTCCCTGACTCCTCTGAGGCTTCTCCACTATTGCCTTTTGTATTCTCACTACTCCCTAGCTTGTGCATATTAGAGGAAATATATGGCCCTTCTCCTTCTGTGATTGGCTGATCTCACTTAACATAATGCTTTCCAGATCCTTCCATTTTCTTGTAAATGATATTATTTTGTTCGTCTTTATTGCTGAGTAGAATTCCATTGTGTGTATTTCCCATAATTTTGTGATCCATTCATCTGTTGATGGACACCTAGGTTGGTTCCATAATTTGGCTATTGTGAATTGTGCTGCTATGAACATGGGTATACATAAATTGCTGTAGTTTTCTGGTTTCAATCCCTTTGGAATGATACCCAGTAGTGGTATAGCTGGGTCATATGGTGGATCCATTCCCAGTTTTCTGAGGAATCTCCACACAGATCTCCATAGTGGTTGAACTACTTTGCACTCCCACCAACAGTGCAGGAGAGTTCCTACTTCCCCACATCCTCACCAACATTTATTGTTGTTTGACTTCTTTATGATTGCCATTCTGACTGGGGTTAGATGAAATCTCAGAGTAATTTTGATTTGCATTTCCCTGATTACTATTGATGTTGAACATTTTTTCACATATCTATTGGCCATTTGTGTCTCTTCTTTCGTGAAGTGTCTATTCAATTCAGTTGCCCATTTCTTAATAGGGTTATTTGTTTTTCTTAGTGTAAAGTCTTTTAAGTTCTTTGTATATCCTAGATATAAGTCCTCTGTCAGAGGGATAGCTAGCAAAGATCTTCTCCCATTCCGTTGGCTTTCTCTTTAGGCTCTTGATGGTTTCCTTTGATGTGCATTAGTTTAATGCTATCTCACTCATTAATTCTTGTTTTAGTTTCCTGGGCTTTGGAGGTCTTATTGAGGAAGTTTCTGCCTGTGCCTATATGTTGGAGTGTTGAACCTATGCCCTCCTCTAGTAATTTCACAATCTCTGGTCTAACTTCCAGGTCTTGTATCCATCTTGAGTTGACTCTTGTGCAGGGTGAGAGGTAAGGATTTAGTTCCATTTTTCTACAGATGGATAACCAGTTTTCCCAACACCATTTGTTGAAAAGACTGTCTTTTCTCCAACGTACGTGTTTGGCACCTTTGTCGAAAATCAATTGGCTATAAGTTTGTGGATTTGTTTCTGTATCTTCTATTCTGTTCCATTGGTCTATGTGTCGGTTTTTGTGCCAATACCATGCTGATTTTACTACTTTAGTTCTGTAGTATAATTTGAAGTCAGGGATTGTGATACCTCCTGCATGGTTCTTATTGCTGAGAACTGCTTTGGCTATTCTGAGTCTTTTGTTTCTCCATATGATATTAATGACTGGTTTTTCTAGGTCTGTGAAAAATGATATTGGTATTTTGATAGGGATTGCATTGACTCTGCAAATCACTTTTGGCAGAATGGACATTTTGATAATATTTATTCTGCCTATCCAAGAGCAGGGGAGATCTTTCCATCTTCTAATATCTTCTCCAATTTCTTTTTTCAGTGTTTTATAATTTTTGTTGTAGAGGTCTTTTAGTTCTTTAGTTAGGTTTATTCCTAGGTGTTTGATAGCTTTTGAAGTTATTGTGAATGGAATTGTTTTCTGGATTTCTTTCTCAGTGGATTTATGGTTGGCATATATGAAGGCTCCTGATTTTTTAGGTTGATTTTGTATCCCGCTACTTTGCTGAATTTGCTAATCAGCTCTAGAAGACTTTTGATTGAGTTTTTTGGGTCTTCTAAGTATAGGATCATATCATCTGCAAATAAAGATAATTTTAATTCTTCTTTTTATATTTGAATTCCTTTGATATCCTTCTCTTGTCTTATTGCTCTGGCAAGATTCTCGAGGACTATAATAAAAAGGAGTGGGGATAGTGGGCATCCTTGTCTTGTTCCTGATTTTAAGGGGAATTCTTGCAGTTTTTCCCCATTCAATATGATGTTGGCTTTGGGTTTATTACATATTGCCTTAATGATGTTGGGGTACGTTCCTTCTATTCCAAATTTCTGTAGGGTTTTTAACATGAATTGGTGTTGGATTTTGTCAAATGCTTTTCATTACTGTATAATAAACCTTATAGTTTACTACAACTTATGTTTTATTATTGATAGATATTTGAATCATATTATGTTTGGGGCTATTACAGCTGAGCATTTATATGAATTTCTGTTAGATATATTTAGGACTAAAATATCTGGGTCAAGGAATATGTATATGTTTGACTTTACCTAATACTGCTGAAGAATTTTTCAGAGAGGCTCTAACAATTTAAATTCTCATCAGCAATGTATGCGAGCTGAATTACTCCACATTCTCACAAACTCTTGACATTGCCTGTCTCTTTAGCTTCGGCCATTCTAGTGTGTTTGGACTCTAATGTGTAGGCTTGTTTTTCTCCAATCAAAGAAGTTAACACTTTGTCAATGTTCACTGGCCATTAGGATACATTAGAAATGTATTTCTTAATTTCCAAATTATTATTTAGGTTAAGTTTGCTAAATATTGTATTCAAGTATTCTATAGCCTTAATGACTATTTTTTAATCTGTGTTGCTGAGAGAATTATGCTAAAGGTTTCCACTACAAATGAGGGGTTGCATATTTTTCCTTGTATCATGGTTTTATCATACAATGTCATCTAAAAATTAGATGTGAAAATCAATAGCTTATAAAATATATCTTTTAATTTCAGTCATATCAATAAAATGTAGTCACTTCCTACTTGCACCTGGATTAATACAGTGTCATGTTTAGAAATGATCTGAAAGCTGGAAGAGACTGGATTCAGGGCCACTACTGGAGACTGGCATTGGTAACTAGCAGACAAGTGTTCAGGGTTTGTTACTCGTTCCACATACAAAATAGTCATGGTACCACTACTGATCCATTGGTTACACATCCCAACTGCAGATGAAGTATCCAAGTGCAAATAATCAACGTACTTGAACTGCTACTGCAACACAAAAACCAAAAATGGACAACAGCCTCTCATAGTTCTTGGGCATGAGAAAACCTTGAGCATCAGGTACAATCAACTGAGCTCCTCAAAGACAGGCACTATGCCTTATGACTCATGTTAGCCTTGGCACTGAATCTTTTACTTGGCATTTGGTGACAGTCAATGATTTGTTGAAGGAAACTTTTGGTCCTGCTTGAACAGAGAGAGAACAATAAGTCATATTTCAGTGAGCCTGGAAACCCAGGAGAATACAAGTATGTCTCCCAGGCTTCAGCAATCTCAAGAACTGTCACATTTTTTCCTAGCAGAATACAAAACTGTAAGACAGAAAACTTTGTCTACTAGGATCACCTCTCCTATCACTATTATCGTTCTATGTCATACAAAGATCATTGGAGAAAAAAAGCTACATTTATCAACCCTGGAAATTGGATCACACTGCCTAAGATAAATCTGGGTACCTTAATGATTCTTCTTTCCTTGTCCTCCACTTTTCTTGAAGTGCAAACTTAGAACGGCTCCCTGTGGATTGCTCCCCAAAGGTAGCATCCATTCTCAAGAATGACTAAGGATGTTTCAAAGGAACACAGATATATTTAACCAAGTTACTCTCCACTGCAGTATATTTTTGGAGATGATTATTTTAAAGGTAGTGTGCCCTTTAAAAAACACCCTGGTCAAGTTTGCCAAATATGGCACTCAAATAATAGTCCCTTAAGACGAGAATAAAGTCTGAACACAAATGAGTTCAGAAATAGTCTCAGTGCCCTCGTACACTGACTGAGCAGGTGACGCAAAACATGTGAAGTGGGAAATTTCCTTCATTTTTAATATTTAGGGTCTTTTCCCTTCCCCATAAATATGACTGTATCACTATGAAGGAGGAGAACAGGGAAAGGGGAACTATGGGGAAGGAAACAGACCAAATAATGTTATGTGCACATATGAATGCATCACTATGCATCTCACTATCATGTACAATTACAAGGCACCGATTTAAAAAAAGAGAATACAATAAAAAAAGAAAAATATTTAGGGTCTTCATGACACAGTGCTTCAGGGAATTTTATATTGTAGGGCTGTGGGGGCCCAGAGGATAATTACCAAATGTGAATTGCCAGCATACTGACATCTGTAAATTTGGCCATGATCACTCAGCAGAAACAATGGGTTAGAGATAATAGCTTTTGCCAGAACAAATGAGAAAAGTCATTTGGTATAAATAGAAATCCATCAGCGTGGCACAGTGGGCCAGAGGGATGTTTAGGAGCCAGTTGGGAAAGCCAAAGTATTTTTTAGACCAAGACAGATGGTGTTAATCCTGCAATTCCAAGGGCCTGCCTATAATTTTTTTATTTCTACTTTTCAGTCATTAGAAGAAACAGTTCAGAGTAAGAATCTTCCTTTCCTCAAGAACCTTTTCTTTCAGAAAAATTCTAGACACTTTCTTTGGTTCATAATGGTCTCATCTGTGTTTGGCCACTGTCTGTGGCTAAATCTAGAAGATATACTTCTAATTGAACTGTATACCACCCAGCAGATGTTCTTGAATCTGAGTGTTGTAAAATCACAGCTTTGGATGAACCTCTAGTCTAGGTACTGCCAAATTACAGAGAATGGAGATCTGGCTTACTTAGACTTGGGCAATGACTTACAATCAAAATCTTGCTGGAGTGAGTGTGATTTGTCGCAATATTAATGTTTATGTCTCTCTTCCCTCTCTGTTATGAGTCAAGTGCAATATCAAGCCGGTAGAGCTCTGGAACTTCACTGACTCTAGGTCTCCTAAGGTGAATTAGCATCTTTTTGGTTTTTATACAAACCTATTGCATTAACAAGTCCTGTCAAATCTTCCTTCCATGTACATCTTGAAGACTCCCCTTCTCATTGCCACTGTCTTTATTTGTCCCAACCTTTTCTCCTCTTGTCCACTTTCATGTCCCCTCACTGACCACCTAGTGTTCACTCCTGCCTCCCTCGAGTCATTTTCCACACAATTGCAAAATGAACCTTGTCTTAGGTAAATGTGACCATATGGAATCTAGTACCCTGTAATGGATTCTTTCATTTACCTCCTAACTCATTATCATGGTCCTCATCTTCTTTGTTGTTGTTAGTTCCATAAGAGCAGAGACTATATGTTTTGTTCACCATTGAATTCTAAAACTTGAATTAATGGATGGGGAAAAAAGGGAAACCATCCTTCTGTCATAGCTGACTCACCACAGGACCAGTGAACTGGATTTCAAGCCCAGTTCAGGAAACTTCTTTCCAAATGAGACCCTGCGGGCTGGGTCCTGGAGGTCTGAGTGCTGAATGGTGGTGTGATGCTCCCTGCTCCCCGCTCCCCTTTTAAAGCACAAGAGGCAACCGGAGAGTTACTGATGCAATGTCCATAGGGAGTTCCAGTCCAGAGACAGATGGAAAATGAGTCAGCAAAACAAGCAGTAATAGTCAAAGACTAGAAAGGTAAAAGGCAGTTAACATGAAACATAAAAGGGAGTTTGAAAAAGAGCGTTTGAATCAGATACTGCAGAATAAGGAAGGACCTGAGACATTCCTGCTTCTGAGGGTAGATACAGAGCCATAGACTCTGCTTGGTACACATTTCAGAAATATTAACTGGTTACTAGGGTCATTATCTCCATATTCTAATTCTAGTTGAGTTATTCCTCTTATTCTTCAGTTAATTTGGATATATGAAAAGATCTTTCTCAGCAGTTTCAGACTTTTATGGCATCTGTCTGCCAGCCAGAACCCATTCTGTGCTCTCCCAATTGGCTTCTATTACTTCCCTGTGGCCCAGTGGGCCACACTAGTGGATTTCTATTTATATCATTTGGGTTTCTGACTGCCTTCATTCCTTTACTGTCATAAATCTAGGAATTATCAAACTTTAAAAGTAAATACATTTTAACTATATACATGCAATGCTCATTCATGTTGGTAGAGAAAAATAATAAAATAGCATTTTTGAAGTTTACTATGTTCCTTTCACTTAAAAAGAATAAAAATTAGAAATTTTCAACAGAGGAAAGAAAATTCTTATAATCCCAGCTTCACAGTAAACTTTGCAATTTGCAAATCTGTTTGCATCTTTCTACCTTTCTATTAACTCTTTTTCCATATTCATTTTGGAGCCTGTCATGCTTTTCCTATATCATATTGAAATTAATCCTAAAACACTTCTTAGTTACCAGCTGAATATTATACCAGAAACATTTTTATGCTATCATATATCCTTGAAACAAGTATTTTTAAGGCTTCTTTGGCATTCTCTGAACCATACCTGTAATTTAACCATTACTAATACTGTAGCCACCAATTCATGTGCAGAGGCAGCGATGCAAACACCAATTCATTCTATTTCAGATCGCGTAACCGGCCTCCTGCCCCCAGATGTCTGTTGTCAGATCACACACACAAACACCTGAAGGATGTGGCTCCACAGGGGTGGTCAGAAGAGGCATATCAACCTCAGGAAGGAAGGGAGGGGGCCAGACAAGGCAGGATGAAAGGCACTCTCACATGGAGTCGTCTTCAGGTTCAGTTGCTTTTGTGGCTTCTCTCTCTCTCTTTGTACAGAGCTGGAAGTGTGACATTTTAAAGTTAGTTTTTATAGAAACAAATGTCAGGAGAGGTGAGTCATCCTAATATCTCTAAAAATAAACCTAGGTTGTCAAAGAAGTCAAAACTTTGTCCTCTGGCTTAGCCGGTGAGAGAGCAAGAGTCTCCCCACCTGTGGGCTCTGATGGTGCTCACGGTAACCCCACAAGCTGAGTAGGGGGCTGGGGCTTCATTTAACTGAAAAGTGGCCCTCAGGAATTGCACTATCTTGAGGAGAGAAATTATTTGACTGTTTCAAATGCTGACCAAGGTAGGCCTCCTAAGGGAATACTCTCCATTGTTCAGATTTGAAATGTAGATTTGTCAGCAGACTAGACAGTTAACATGTGCTAATGAGCATCCATAGTGATCCGAGTTCAGAGGGAGAAAAAAAATCTCCAAAAGCCTCAGTGGGATGTCAAAAGGGAATAAAAGCTGAGTTTTTACTTTAGAGACAGTGAAGCCACCTATGTTCAGCTTCTTTCCTTCTTTCTAGTCCTCGCTCCCATTTCAGCAGTCATCCCTTTAGCCAGTCACTTTACTTTGGCTTCCCTGCTCAGAACTGCCCACTGAGTAAAAGCACCGTCTGCAGGCGTACATAAAGGCCTATAACTAAAAGGAAGCTTCTCTGTGCCACCCTGGTGTTCCAGCCATTTAGTATGTTTCTAGGGGGCAGCACAGCTATGGGCTTCTTGACTATCCTTCCAATGATATTATATATATATATATATATATATATATATATATATACACACACACATATATGCAAGCATAAGTTAATATATATATACATATATGCAAGCATAAGTTAATTTAAATACTTATGCATGTATACCATTTTACTATGAAAAATTTCAGATACAGTCATGTGTCTCATGACATGACCATGGGCTGCATGTATGACCATGGTCCATAAGATTACATTGCCTACTGGTACTATAGCTGCCTTAACTTATGTATTAGCACACTTTATGAAATTGCCAAGGATGAAATTGCCTATCGTATTTCTCAAAACCTATCCCTGTCATAAAGGGACACATGATGTTATATGGCAATGTTGAGTGAATTTTACAGTAAATATCTATATACTCACCACTTTGATTATATCACTGGCATTTAATATTACCTTTTTTAATTTGTATATATCTATATATCCTGTTATAGTTTGAATATTGAATGTCCCCTGAAGGCTCATGTGTCAAAGTCTTGGTCACCAGGGTGGTACTATGGGAAGGTTGCACAATCTTTAAGAGGTAAGGCTTAATAAGTGGTCTGTTGGTGGCACATGCCTGTATTCCCAGTACTTGGGAGGCTGAGACAGGAGGATAGCAGGTTCATGGTCAGCCTCAGCAACATAGTGAGACCTTCCACAACTTAGTGAGACCCTGTTTCAAAAATAAAAGAATAAAATAGGGCTGGAGGTGAAGTTCAGAGGTAGATCACCCCTGGGTTCCATCAACATTACCACAAAAGAAGGAGGAGGAGGAGGAGGAGACAATGACGGAAGGTCATTTGGGGCATGCCCTCATGCCCTTGAAAAGTACTGTGGGACCCTGGTCCCTTCCTTGCTTTCTTTTGCTTCCACCACATGCTCCTGCCATGATGTGCTGCTTTGCCACAGGCCCAAAAGCCATGGGCCAGTTGATCATGTACTGTAACCTCCAAAACTGTGAGCCAAAATAAACCTTATTTTTAATAAGCTGATTATCACTGTGGATCTGTTTGTTGCCATGCAAGTCCCTGTGGCTGCACAGGTTCCCCCTGGGACACTTTGTAAATTCACGGTCTTGTCCAGTCCCTGCAGGCAGGGATGAGTTCAGCTGCAACCACAGGAGTTCTTTGGGCAGTTTGGCTGGTTGGTCTGTAGATTCACAGTGGTCTTGAAGAGGTTGGGTATAGCCACTGGAGTCCCTACAGGAAGGGCCTGTCATTTCTCAAGTTTGAGTTTAGCTGCAGCCATAGGCTTTCATTTGGCAGTATGGCTGGGCAGTCTGGGGAGTCACAGTCTTGAGGTATTTGAGCTGAAGAGAATGAGATTGCTTTTTTTTTTTTTTTTTTTTTTTTTTTTGCGGTACCGGGGATTGAACTCAGGGGCGTTCTACCTCTGCGCTACGCCCCCGGCCCTATTTTTTATACTTTATTTTGAAACCGGGTCTCACGAAGTTGCGGAGGGCCTCACTAAGGGGAGAGAGAGAGAGAGAGAGAGAGAGAGAGAGAGAACGCTTGCGCGCATGCGCAAGCTGAGGCTGGCCGCGAACCCGGATCCTCCGGTCTCTGCCTCCCAAAG
>PVJS01014356.1:0-24684 GCA_004027185.1 Glis glis
CCTCCTCCTCCTCCTCCTCCTCCTCCTCCTCCTCCTCCTCCTCCTCTTCCTTCTCTCTCTCTCTCTCTCACTCTCTTTCTCTCTCTCTCCTTGTAGCTTCCAATCTGGACCTAAATCACTCTCTGCAGTAAGCCTTTTCACTCACGCATTCCTCCTCACAGGGCAGCTCAGATGTAGGGTTACTCTGAATTGAAATAAGTTAATACTTTGACAGTGTATTTTGTGGAGTTATTTCCCGGGCCTCCTGCTGAGCCAGATGAAGTGGCACATGGCCGACATAAGAAGAGTAGATAGAATACAACTGAAGTGGTAGGTGGTCAGACTTAGGAACATGAAGTGTACTTAGGGAGTACTTAGGCTACTGTCCAAGAGAAAAAAATGGACTAAAGCAAAAAATGGAGAGGTGTTTGTCTCTCTCTGTCTATGTCTCTGTCTCTCTCTCTCTCTTTCTCTCTCTCTCTCTCTCTCATGTGTGTGTAAGGGCAGATTCTTTGCTTGGTAAATGTTTTGAAAAGACTTGAGAATCCCCCCAAAAAATAAACTCTCATTTGTGGTTATTGACTTACAAATAAACTATTTAATCTCAGGTTATAGAACATTTTTCTCGAATTTTAATGCCTGGGGATGCATAACAATTGTGATTTATGACCCCTAACACAGTGAAATTGGTTCAGGAGGGTCTGGTTAACTAATTATGTGCTTAGCACCATGGATGATGACAATTATCCTGGCTCAAGAATCATCCTGTGAAAAGTACAGGCTTCATTTTAATGAACTTGCTTTTTTTTTTTTGCTGGAGGGTGTCATACTAGCATGTTTATCTGACAGCTTTTTCTAGTATTTGTTTTTTCTTTAAATTTTCCCTTATCAATGTCATTATATTGTCATGTCTGTCCTGTTAGGAGATAACTATTCTCAAATACTAATCTATCATTTCTATATTTGCAGCCCTGGATGGTGCCTGTTTGAGATTAAAACTGGAAAACTGATTAAAACTGTTTGAGATTAAAACTGAGGTGATGGAAATACTTCACCACCACTGAGGTCTTAGGTAAAGAAAGAGAGAGAGAGAGAGAGAGAGAGAGAGAGAGAGAGGAAGAAAGAAAGAAAGAAAAATGTGTAGTGATGGTTTTAGTTAGGTAAGAACTCTAAGTAAACATTGTGATGATCACTTCTTCATTAGAAGGAACTTTTTTTAAATGCTCACATTTTTATTTTATATATTTACATATTTATCTTTTTTCTTAATAGTGCAAAGCAGTTTAGGTAGCTTGCATGAAAATATACAGAGAAAGTAAACATTAAAAGTCCCTACAATTGTTTTATTTCTAGCAAATTTCTTCATTTCCATTAATAAAACTTCACAAAGGTAATATAAAGGGAAAGAAATAGTTGATGAAATTCTGAACTCAGTGGTGAGGCTGGTCATTTCTTTGGGCTGTTTTTTTTTTTTTTTGAAAGTGACATATCTATGAAATGCTTACTTTCCTCTACTCTTTCCAGCCAAAGGAGGCTGGTCATTCAAACTATGGTCTTCAAACTATGTGACTGACAGTGATACTGTGGTATGAGTTTTAATTTCTTTCTTTAAGATTTTTTTGTAATGCAATGCTTCTAGTATGGACATGATTTTTCAGTGGTAAGCATTTAGAGTTTTCTGTTACTTAAAGTTTACAAAATAACTACAGCATCATGTTTGGATAGAGAAAGACGATATTATATTGTGCTTTCTAAAAAAGAAAACTTTAGTCAACTGTTTTTTTCCCAGCTTTCCTTATACTATATCAAATTGTCGATTGACTTCTATTTTAAACTATGTATATGTTGACATTTTTTAAAAGTGAAATTTGCATGCTCCAATCAAATATGTCCTCTCTAGTCACAGCACACATTAATGTGAATTATAAGCATATTTTTTTGAGTTTTGTCTGTTTTTTGTTGTGGTTGAACCTCCAGTAATCCCTTTAGATATTTGGTTGGTGGGACCCTAAGAAATGGGAAACCTGTGCAGGAAATCATGAAACTAGTTTAATCCCAGCAAAGTAACCTAAGACAAAGCCAGGTAGGTTTTATATTAACCCCGAATCATAGATGTTATGGTTGATATGAGGAGTTTGAAACATAATGCCAAAGCATCCAACATTCCTACCATTGTGTAAAGGACTGTGTGTGTGTGTGTGTGTGTGTGTGTGTGTGTGTAAATTAATGACACCACTGATGGCAAACACAATCCATTTCTACAAAATATCTATATGCAAAATAGATACAAAATTACACTTTGAAGTTCTAGAAATTCCCCCTTTCTGTCACATAGCCCTTCTCCCCGTGGGGTGAGAGAAGAGGCCACATGGTGGAGCTATTGTGATACACAATACTTTGAATAATCCTACCCTGTGAACCATATTTAGCTATAGTTATACCAATGGAAGCGTTGGAGTATTCTCTAATGATTGACCTTCTGACACTCTCACCCCCCAAACCAATAGATATCTATTGCAAGTTCTTATTGTTCATAATGAACAAGGACTTACTTTAAAAAAGAATTCCCCAATATCTGTCTAAGTGGACCTAGTAGCCATAATTCCTATCATTGCTCCTCTCTCCCTTCTCTATGCTCTGATATAAATCACATCATATTAAAAGAAGATATAGTTCCATAAAGTGATTTTACATATATCAGAAATGTATATTTTTCATTAATTACAATGTCATATTTATTCTTATCTGTCCTATGTTCACAAAATAACAATGGTCTTTATGTACATACTCCATCCGTGTTTACATTGAATTGGTCCATGCTACCTAAAAAAAAATCCATTCATACTAACAGTGACTTATTGAATCCTTTAAAAGAATTGCTTTGCATTTGAACAGAGGACCACCAGAAGAAGAAAAATCTCAACACATATCTCTTAGAAGGATTTTCAGATCCTTAGACAAAAAAATTATAACTACATCACAAATCAAAGTACTTCTGTGTACAACCTGGTTGAAGTCTACTGGTTTGATATTTCATGTCTGGAGTGCCAGAGTTTATCCAAAGTCTTTAAGTATTAACAAGAACCTAAGATTTGGGCATGAAGAATAGAATATTAACAATAAATATTTAGGGAATAGGAGTGAAATACAGGGTCTAGAAATACATCATGAAGGTGGACCAAATGATAGATCCTCTGCTTTTCTTGGCTTGCCATTTGGTCTGGTTTATGTGGGGGAATCAGAGTAGAAGATAGATTCATGGTAAAGAGAGCAAATCAAGTTTCTTTGAAAGTCAAAAGAGGACATATTTTTCTTCCTCTTTCTCAGAGTTCTTCTTTTGAAAGTCTGAAAAGTGTTTTATGGGATGCCAACTAAAATTTCTTAAAACTCTGACAAAATTGTTTTCTAAGAACTATTTCCTGGTTTATATTTTTAGCAAAGTGTCTGTTTTTGGTCACCACATAATTTAAAATATCTTACAATTTATGAAAACATACTCTTAGATGCTTCTAAACTGCATCCTACAGCTGCATAAAAGAGCGAAATAGACATCTTGGCCCATGCTTTAAAGATGAATAAAACATTAAACATGATTTATATGATTTTAGTTTTCCTAACTTTCTTACAGTTCTTATTTGTGAACTACTCACTTAATCCCCACCTTGTTTTCAGTGTTAAATTTCTTTCAGGAGTGAACTAAGGAAGAAAATGGAAATACAACTAGTGGCTTTGACTTTACAAATTTAACAATGACTGGTATAAAGAAAGGCTTCCAGTATTGTCTTCTTATTCTTTATATATACCTTAAATAAGAAGAAAAGTCACATATATGATAGATATATAAGATGTATATGTGTTACGTACATACATATTAAAAGTTTCTTCTAGATCTTTTTATCTTTACCCTCTTTTCATTCCAAGTTCCTTTCCCCATTGTTACCAAGAACAGACTTTTCTCAATAATTAATTGATTATTAAATAATCTGTGGGCTTGACTCAAAATTCTTCTATAAGAACATTTCAAAAAAGATAACTAGTGATCATATAGGCATACGTTAACAAGCCATAATATCATCATCCTTATTATTTTCTTTGTTAATACAATAAGCCAAATGCTATTCAAATTATTATTTATAGATTTCAATATGCTTAGAAGAAAAAAATTGAATTCACTACAGTTGTGATTTAATCATTTGATGAATAAAAATAATATTGTGATATTAATACAATATATGTATATAATTAGAACAGTTTTTACTCATGCATTATGTATTGAATTAGAATCTGCATAATAATTTATGTTTTTTTAAATGGGTTCACAAATGTTCAACAAAATTTTAAAATATTGGTAGGGTCTTTAGCTGTAAAGATGTATACAGTATGTAAAGATGAGCTGACATCATTTGTATTTTATACAGATTACCTTGAAAGTATTACAGGCATTGAGTCCTGAAGATTTAACACAATTCAAAAAATAATACAATATTAACTGTTATACTACCTCTAACATATATTAACTCATTTATTTCTGATACCTACCTAAAGTCTTAGTATTACCCCAGCTTAGAAATACGAAATATATGCTCAGGAAAGTTGTTTGTCTAGTTACTCCATCATGAAGAGAGGAAGTTTGGGTTCAAATCAAGGATCCAGTTCTTGATTTCTACATTCTAAGGGATCTTGATGGTATTTCAAAAAGATACCATCAGCCATAATTATAAGAATTTGGATTGACCATACTAAAGTCAATTCTAGCAGTATGTGATGTCTTTATGCTAGAAACAATTCTATGGTAAGAACTTTCTATTCTGGTGAAATTTTACATGCATTATTTGGAAAAGTCATCTGAGCTTACAAGCTCATATTTATATTCTTAGAAGTTAATAGTGTAACTATTTGTTGCCCTTCCTTCCTTCCTCCCTCCCTCCCTCCTTTTTTTTTTTCTTTTCCCTTCTCTTCCTCTTTCTCTCTTTTCCACTTGTGGCACTGGGGATTGAACCCAGCAGTGTTCTGTTCTATCACTGAGCCACACCCAGCCTTTTAAAAATGTTTTATTTTTATTTTTAATATACTTTTACTGGTGCATTGTAATTATACATCATAATGAGGTTCAGAATGATCTTTGAAACAGGGTCTCACTAAGTTACCAGGAACTCTGGCCTCAAACCTGCAATTCTTTTGACTCGGCCTCCTAAGTACTAGGATTACAGGTGTGTGTCACTGTGCCAGGCTATGGATGAATTTATTTTTTTAAGGTATAGCTATTTCTAAACTTTCTACAAGAAAGTTTTAACTGCAAAGTGTTGACAGAGTACCTTAACAATCCTACTTTTATGGTTTGCACATGCAAATATTTGATTTTTAACTTAACTCAAACTCCACTGAGTTCCTTTTTGTTTTGTAAAGCGCAGTAGGAGTTCTTCCTGATTTATGTGTCATCATGCTTAATTAGGCATTCTTCTCTTTATATGTGTTCATCCCGATTGGGATATTTGAGGACAAAAGATGTTCTTTATGTCACAGGTCCTCGGGGATAGAGGCCTTCCGTCAGTGCACTTCAGTGGTCAGGGGCGCACAGTCAGTAGCTGGCCGTTCACGCTCCAGTGTCTAGTTACTATGAACTGTGTGTTTTTCTAGAGTTTCTGTTTCCTCACTGCTTGTACGTCAGAGTATTTCAAGACTTTCCTGAGAGTATTCAAGTGACATGCTTGTGTGCTTGACACGGCATCCGGGCTCTTTGAAGGTAAACATTTTGAACAACTGTTTCAAAGAGCAGTAAAGAAAGTAGGCAATCAATATGAGTTCTTGGGAGTTTCATTTATATATGGAGACCTGTATAATCAAACACACAGACAGACACACACACATATGTATGTGTAGATACATCTGTATATATGTTTACATATGTATATATTTTCATATATGGATTTAAATAAAATACAGTTGAAATTTTTCATTTATTTTTGCTATTAGGATACTTTCAGTAATGTTCAATTTTCCAGCTTTAATAGATTCACACACAACAACTATAACAAATGACAGCTGCCTTAAATCCTCTGAGAGGATAACAGAAAATGTTTTAGCTAAGTGAATTTTCCTAATGAATGACTAGTTCAATTAAAAATGAAACAAAACCAATTAACAAAAGGAGGGCAGTTTTACTGGTGATCAGTGGCTCTTTGGCTTTGGATAACTATAATAAAAAATAAAAGTAGCACTGCAGTGAGTAAAAACCAACTCGATTTCTTCCGGAGTTGTATTTATTTTGCATCACTATGCTTGTTGAAAATTATCCAAAATGAAAGCATGGTTAATAGAAATAATTGTGTTTCTTGTTATAAAGATTCTGCATTCTATCCTGACTTCGTTAGAGTTTCATAACAATGTCCTTCAGGCTCCTTTACTATTCAGTAGCATGGATTAAAAATTAGAGTAAAATTAACTTAAAAGTTTAGATAAAAAATGAAGTCTTAGAATTGTGTTCAGTTCTAAAAGCTGATTAGTATGAGAGATTGGTCTCTCAGGTTAAGCCGTTAGCCTCACAACTGCAGCCAAAGTGTCTTACTCAGTGCCACTCTTAACTGAAGGATGTAATGTAATCAGAGTTTTCCCAATTTAAATGATCATTATCACACAGATAATTAGGAAGATAAGAATTAATAGAAAGAGCACTGGAGAAGTTATTGGGTGATTTCACTCTAAAACAATACAAAATCAATACCATTTTTTCTGGATATCTGTGCACTAATTGTTATAGAATGTAAGTGTAGTGAATTTTCCTGCCAGAGAATCATCTGGCTATGTCAGATATTTCATGCCTACCCAGTGCAATATTTGATGATAAAATTCTCCTGATGCACACTGATTTACTGCTTTGCTTTTGTGTATTTTTTTCAACAATATGAGCACATTTTTGGACTTTCAGGAACACACTACATTTATTTTAGAGTCTCTAATTGTTTGCAGTAATTGTAGTGAAGATTACACCTTCTTATAAGAGAAGTGTTATTAATATGAGTATTCCATTATGTTGAGTCTCTGCATGAGGTCTGGTTATACTCTTTTGATTGAGAACTTATAAATAAACCCTGTATGCTCTACCATACACTCAATGTATAATGTGCAACAGAATCACAAAAAAATATAATAAATATCACTATTTGGAAAGAAAAAGAATTGGGATATACATCTCTGACAGTGATCTTCATGGAATATATTCCATTTCATTCCTCTTTGCAAATTAGAAATCTATTTCCAGTCCCATCTCTTCCTTGTAATACCTACTGTATCAGTCAGGGTTCTCCAAAGAAACAGAACTGATAGGATATAGACATAAATTGATATGGGAGGAAATTTATTATGGGAATTGATTTACACAATTTTGGAGTTTGATATTTCTGATGATGTTCACTCTGCTATCAGCTGACCCAGGAAAGCCGGCGGCATAATTTAGCCCCCAGGCCAATTAAAAAAAATGGGTAGCTCCAAACCAGAATCAATTCAGGAGCTCCACTGAGGGATAACAGGAGTGGGCTTTGATAATACTAACTGGGAAGTAAGGGGAAAAAAGGATCTGCTTGGTTACAATTCTGCAGTTGTCTTATGTGGTCTGGCCCTAGAAAGTTCCCTAGTTATATAAGTTTCTTAGTTGCTTCTGATTAATTGAGCTTCAATTCTGTCTTTTTTTAATATAGGCCTTCACACACACACACACACACACACACACACACACACACACACACCTCGAGTCAAGTTCTGCTCATGTTTGCAAATCAAGCAAGGTTGAGGCTCTTAGGAGGACTGATTTTGTCTACTCGGATTCTCCAGGTTCGGTCTCCATTGTAATACTATTGTAATATGTATTACCAGCTCTCTGGGCGTCCTTTAAACCACTCAGTTTTACACATAAAATAGCTATCACACTCACTAACACAGAGACCAGCTACCGTACAATATGAATATCCTGTGTTCTCACCTATGATCTCTTTTGTTTTTTTGTTTTTTTTTTGCGGTACCGGGGATTGAACGCAGGGGCGTTCTACCTCCATGCTACCCCGGCCCTATTTTTTATACTTTATTTTGAAACCGTGTCTCACCAAGTTGCAGAGGGCCTCACTAAGGAGAGAGAGAGAGAGAGAGAGAGAGAGAGAGACAGAGACAGAGAGAGAGAGAGAGAGAGAGAGAGAGAGGGAGTGAGAGAACCAGAGAGCTGAGGCTGGCCCCAAACCCGGATCCTCTGGTCTCCGCCTCCCAAAGTACTGGGATTACAAGCGTGCGCCACCACGCCCGGCTCTCACCTATGCTCTCTAACACTAGAACTAGGTACACAGCTACTTTCGACATTACCTCAGTTCAAACTGTTAGCAATTTGTCAGGACTGATAACAATTTCCTTGCTGCCCACCAACTGACTGGTAGGTGGGATTTTGCTAAAATATATTTACTTCTATGTACCTTACTTCTTTGTACAAAACTTTTTTCTAATATCAGTATAATCCATCACAATAATGAAAATTTGAAAAATTTAAAAAAATGCTAGCAATCCTACCACCGAAATCTGTCCCGGTTAATTTTTAGTTGCCTCTAATTTTTTTGTCTAGCGACTTTTTATTTAAATACAACAGACTATTTTTGTCATTTATAAATTCTTTTAGGGGCATTTTTATGCCAATAGTTTTCTACCACTCAATGATTTTACCTATATTATGCAGTTTCGTTAATGTTACAATCTGGTATCAGATTGAATTAGGTTCAAAGATGTGTTTTGTTGTTACTGTGTATAATTTTTCAAAAGTTGATTTTTCTGTCAGTACTTGTAATTTAAAGATGTTTATCTTAAAAACTGAATTTTTCTGTTTCTTTTGAAAATGTGGAAGATTCAAAAATAGTAGAGCAACTTTCTTCATGGTACTGACAAGCTGCAGCTGAGAAAATGTTATTTTAGGTATAGCATGGTGACTTCAGATTATAATTGCTACCAATGGCCCCACCTTAATCTTGATACTCCTTCCTTAATATGACATTACTGTTGTAGTAATATAAATATTGCTTCCAGAAATATCTTTTTATGTCCTTGTTGACATCCTCAACTACTTTTTAAAAGATAAATTTCTATTGGTGGAAAATTATTGGATTAAATTACATGCAGAAAAGGAAGGTATTTGCAATCAGTGATATATGTTTTCCCATCTTATTGCTATTTTACATTGTGTGTAAAATAGTAATTGATTTTTAAAATGTGACAATTTTCATTAATGTCTCTACATTTATGAAATGATTTCATATCACTTTGCAGTGTTTGTAATGAGTAATTAATTTTAATTATTTACTTCTATTTTTACAATTTGTCATCTTTGATTCAACTTTTGACTGTATATTTGAATATTTGTGTTTATTGTTTGTGTTTATGTCACATCTATTAATCTTGTCCATTGTATTTTCAGCCTTTAATTATTTGCATAAAAACCTTTCCCCCATGCAATCATTTGATTATTCATAATTTCTTCTATTTTTAAGTTTTAATTTAATTCCAGCTGAGTTAATTATATTCCAAAATATTTAAAAGGATTTTATTTTTAATAAATTGTCAAACAAATAACCAGTTATCTTATGATCATTTACTGAACAGTTTAAATTATAATGTTAAAATATATCTCCACATTAAATGTTGTGGTCTTCCTATACATGTAAAATTATTTTGTGTTACTTTGAAAGGTACTCTTTACTATTTGTATATAACATCTTGTGTATTTTAATCAGAATGAAATGAGAGCATAATGTTACCATCATACCAAGATAACCATGGGCAATACTAACAGGTTAGTGAGACTAATATGCTACTTGTTACTAAGTCACATTTTACAAAAGCACATTTACCCCAGGATGGTTCTTAGAAATAAACCGAGCATGTTGGTTTATTTAAACACCTATGATTTGATGTTGATCATACACAAACTGAAACCAGACCACTTAAAAAGACTTCTGTTATCAAACTTTCAATGAGTAGACAATTTTCTTTCAAATTTCAAAACATAATAATGAGTATTTAAAGTTGCTTTGAAATTTTATGTCGAAATCACCTTCAGAAGAAAGGATATTTTGAATTATTTTACTATAGACCATTTTTTTTATAGAAGATACCTTTAGAATGAAACCATCCAACAAGAATGTTCCCAAGTCTTGCTTTATTACCCATTTCATTTAAAATAGTGGAACAAATTTCTTCACATCAAGTATCTAGATAGCCCCTTGGTGTTCTTTCCAATAAGATAGACCTTTTTATGTTTTACTTTGGAATCAAAAGAACTGCTATAAAATTAATGAATGCGTTTGAATTTATAACAATCACTAGAAAAAGTATATCTCTGTCTGCTGTTCTCTATTTTAGAGACGAGTTTAGGAAAGCAAGCATCCTTATTTTAGGTAATGTCTGCTTAGAGGTTGAGTTTATATACTTCTTGATTATTCAGTTATATACATTTTACATTTCAAAGTTTAAACCAATGACAAAAAACTTCTTTTATAGTTACTTTTTCTTTATTATTTTTTGCCTTTTCTATTGAAATGGAAATACATAGGATGCATTGTTTAGTTGCCATTTATATCAAAGAAGGACTGGAAATATATTTAATAATTGAAGCTTTCATCTGCATTTGTTCTTTGAATGATGCATGTCTTTTTAATTCTGTTTTTTGTGGGTATGACTTTGTAGAAAAAAGGAAGAATAATGCTTGGTTCTTACTGGGAAAACTTTCACAGACTCACTTAACAAAAGAAACACTTCCATAGACATTATGTACATATGTGAGAATACCAATGCCAATCTCAATATCCTGGATGGGGAAGTGGAGGAGTGGGGAAGGAGCTGGGGGAAGCCGGCCAAGTGCTGTGTGCATGTGTGTCACTATCACTCTGAACTGCATTATGATGTGAGACTACAATGCACCAATAAAAGTATATAAAAATAAAATAAAATACTTATTAGTACAGCATTTGCAGGTTGAGAAAAACAGATGAAGGAACGAGGATCCTAGTCACCATTATCACAAATACTTATCCTAATGTGACTACTGTGGGTTATTTCTTGGTTTTCCCAAAACCATTTGGGTAGAAGGGCTAAGACCTCAAGATTTCTGACTTCCGTTTTACTATTTTTTCACTGACACCATTCTGCAATTCTACACAGTAAAGCCTAAAACATATAATTATATTTTGCTAGTTCGAGTGACTTTTGGTTTCATAATTTTAACAATGACCTAAATCAAATCCTGTATTTTGAATTTTTTTGGTTAGTCACGGACGTTCAGGATCATCGAAGATATAAGACCTGTCTTACAATATCAGATTTTCTTCTTCAAATAGAATATTATATATCTGACTAAAAATATAAGGTTATATGTTGCATTCCCCACATTCCTGTTTTTTTTAATGATGTATTCTTTTAGACATCTTATGTTTAATTTTAAATTCAAGGAAGCACCTTGTCTTAATAAAAAGGAAATTAAATATCTGTATTCAGAGCATCGGATTTTTAGGCTCAGCCCTAACTTTTAAAAAATTTTAATTGGCAAACAATAATTCTATATATTTATTTGGTACAATGTGACATTATGACACATGCATATACTATTTTGTGTGGAAGCATACTAGGGATGGAACCCAGGGACATTCTACCTCCAAGCTACTCCTCTAGCCATTTTTATTTTTTGTTTTGGAAACAGGGGCTTGGTAGGTTGCTGAGATTGCCTCAGGTGAGACTGTTTTCAAACCTGTGATCCTGCAGTCTCAGCCTCCCAATTACTGGGATTACAGGCACGTGCCACTACACCCAGCATGCATATACTATTGAATGATTAAATCTGGCTAATTAATACATTTGCCATCTCACATACATACCATACCTTTGTGCAAGAACATTTAGAATCTACCCTTTTAACCATTTTAAAATTTAAAACATATAATTATTAATTGTAACCATCATCTCATGCAATAGATCTTTAGATCATATTTCTCCTATGCAATTAAACTGTGTACCCTCAGACTAACATATTTCCTCTCCCCACAAGTCTCCACCCCACCCCAACCACTGCTAACCACTACTTTACCCTCTACTTCTTTTTTTTTTTCTTTGCGGTACTGGGGATTGAAAGCAGAGGCGTACTACCTCCGCGCTACGCCCCCCGCCCTATTTTTTATGCTTTATTTTGAAACCGGGTCTCACGAGGTTGCAGAGGGCCTCACTAAGGAGAGAGAGACAGAGAGACAGAGATAGACAGAGCGAGAGCTGAGGCTGGCCGCGAACCCAGATCCTCCAGTCTCCGCCTCCCAAAGTACTGGGATTACAAGCGTGTGCCACCACGCCCGGCTTTTACCCTCTACTTCTATGAGTTTGATAATTTTGTTTTTTACGTTTCCCATATAATTAAGGTTATGTGGCATTTGTTTTTCCGTGCCTGGCTTATTTCACTTAACATAATATCATATATATTTAACCATGTTGTCACAAATGACAGAATTTTTCTTTTTAAGCTAAGTAATATACTATTGTGTATGTATACCACATTTTCTTTATTCATTTATTCATGATAGGCACTTACATAGTCTCCTATGTCTGGGTATTGTGAATAATGTAGCAACGAACATCAGGGTACAAACATCTCTACCACATCAATTTTCAAATCTTTTGGATATATACACAGAAGTGAGACTTCTGGATCATATAATAATTCTATTTTTAGGTTTTTGAGGAACCCTATACTGTTCTCCAAAATCACTGTACTAACTTACATTCCTACCAACAGTATACATGGGTTCTGTTTTCTCCACATCCCTGCCAACATTTATCTTCATCGTTCTGATAACAGCCATTCTAACAAGTGTGAGGTGATATCTCATTTGAGTTTAATTTGCATTTACCAGCTGATTAATGAAATTGAAAATTTTTTTCATATCCTTGTAGGCCATTTGTGTGTCTTCTTTTGAGAAATGTCTGTTCAGTTCTTTTGCCCATTTTTAAGTAGGGTTATAGTATTTGTTTGCTTGTTATTGAGTTGTTTGAGTCCCTTGTTTACTCTGGATATTACCCCCCTAACAGATGCATGATTTGCAGATATTTTCCCCAAGTTTTTGAATTGCCCCTTTACCTTGTTGTTCCCCCTGTGGATCAGGTTTTAAATTGGATACAATCCCACCTGCTCTATTTGTTTGTGTCCCTGGTGCCTTTCTGGTGGTACCTAAGAAAGCATTACCCAGACCACTGCATGTGAGTCAGCTCTGTCTTTTATAGGCTGCTTATCTTGGATCTCAATTCCAAATTTTTAAAAAAGTAAAAAAAAAAAAGTCTGACTTAAATAGTTTCAAATATCCCTTCCTATGATGACATCCTTTGATCTACAAATATGCATTTTATAATTTAAGAATAACCTCTCTTTTGTAACTTGTATGATGTATTCAGATATAATTTCGTTCTTTTTAGCTAAACTTTTTTTCTCAAGTGTAGGTGTGTTAGACAACCATCTACATGTTCCATCTGGATGCTGTAATGACAGAATTCTGGCAAACTGTCTAGTATGTGGGATGGTTGTTACCCCATAAACAAATCATTATACATTTTGATGATATGTAAGCTTGACTCTGGGGGCATAATTGAATCTTCACCATGTATTGTCAAAATAAGTGTCTAATCACACCATTCAGTAGGCTGGCTGCTGGATTCTAAACACTACTTGGTAAGCTCTTACGTAAATACAACAGAAAGGTCTTAGCCCTTCATTTAAATGGCTTCAGGTTTGAGATAGCTTGCTGTATTTAATGAAAGCTTCAACAACTTAAAATGACTTGTACTTATCCTTTACTATCTACCAAAATGTTATTTCCTACAGCTTTAACACCCTCTAATCGAGATTGGAAGTTAAAGTGAGATAAAAACCAGTGAGTCAAAGCCAAGCAAAGTCATTAGAATAGCTTTTCCCCTTTCTGTCAGCTGAACATGTGAATAATCACATGAGACCTAAGGGTGTAAAACCCGGATCACAGTGAATAATGAATGATTTAGTTCCAATTAAGAAGTTTCCTTTAAAAAAGAACAAGTGTAATGGGCCTCTTATGCATAAATTAAAGTTAGTGTGAAAACTTGGTTTTGTTAAACAAATTTGTGCTGCCTCTGTTCACTTCTGCAGAGTCCCTGATAATGGCTGGCCTGCCAGCTTTCAGACCTTTCCCCCTCAGATGTATTCTAGTTAGGAATTTTGTTATTGCTATTCTTCATTTTATAATTACCTGACAGGCATCTGTAGAAATTTTCAGTACAAAATGCACCACATTTGAAGAGTACATTCTGTTTTGCCTATGACTTAAGGATAGTTTGAATTTCTTGGTCCTTACAATGACAGTTTAAATATTGTTTATGGAGCATTTCTACTTAATTTTGTATTGTAGCTAACAATTTATGACCTGATGTTTATTTTCTAAATCTTACCTTTACAAAACATTATATTTTCTCAGAGTACTTCTACAGGTAAAAACGGTGTTGTACAATAGCAAGTTTATTTATAGTGTAAAGTGTTGGTTTATTTCATGAGTTATTCATTATTTCATACATAAGTTTGGGCACAAGCATGCTGTTAAATAAAAGGATAGTATAATTAAGTTTCTTTGAGATTTTTGATATGTATTAACCCTGCTTATATCATGTTATATGCAAGACAGTGTACATCTGACTTAAATATTTGATAATAGTATATAATATCTTGTAGAAAATGCCTTTCCTTTAACCTGATTCCAGTGGTTAGGCCTACAGGGAGATACAGAAGTGTCAAGAATGGATGTACTTTTTAATAATCCCTAATCATAATTTATACATGGCAGCACTTCTATAAACCTCTGCATATGGTTGTTTTGAGAGCTGTGAGAATGTTAGGGTAGGTATGATTAGACCTAGTTGTGGATATAAGGACCAGGGTTTGAAAGCACAGTGCACACCCATATTCACACAGCCTTGCAATGCAGGAGCCCTGACTGAATCCCACATCTCTCGATAGTGGATATAATGTTTCTCCTCCTCCTCCTCCTCCTTCTTGTATAATGTGATAAGTTTAGCTTGATTAAAGTCATCTGAAAAACTCTAGAAGCTCCTCCTCTACCCTTTATTACACATATGAGAATTGCAACTGTTCTTAATTAAGTCAGATTTAATTTCCCCCGTTCAGTATAACCAATTAGGAAATATTTAGGAATGGACACAAGTCTAGAAAAGGTACTCAAATATTGTAAAGGCGAGTGTATATGTGAGTATGTGTATATATGTATAATATATATACATATATATAATCTGATGTTTATTTTCTAAACATATCTATACATATATATGTATTCACACCATTACTATATTCTATCTGTATATATGTAGTCATTATTTATTTATTTATTCATTTATTTATTTATTTGTATTGGGGATTGAATTCAGGGGCATTCTACCTCTGAACTATACCTCTAGCTCTTTTTATTTTTTGTTTTGAAACAGGGTCTCACTAGTTGCTAAGAGTCTCACTACATTGCTGAGGCTGTCCTTGAACCTGTGATCCTCCTGTTCCAGCCTCCCAAGAACTGGGATTGCAGGTATGTGCCACCATGCCCACCTAATCATATGTATTTTTAAATGAATATCCATAGTTTGAAATATATTCATTGGCTGGGTGTGGTGGTACACCCTTATAACCCCAGTACTTGGAAGGCTAAGACAGGAGGATGCAGGTTCAAGGCTAGCCTCAGCAACTTAGCCAGACTCTGTTTCAAAATAAAAAATAAAATAGGGAAGTGGGTGTAGCTCATGGGTACAGTGCCTCTGGGTTCAACTTCTGGTACAAAAGAAAAAAAAAGAAATACATTTATGAAAGTGAAGGACACGAAGTGGGTTAGAAGAAAGGAAACTCTCTTCCTTCATTGTCAAGACATAGTTCATTTCTGGTTCAATTGACTCTGCTTGCTTCTCTCCTCCCAGCTCCCTTCCTTCCTCTACCGTGCCTATAACGTGCATCTTACAGTGCCTGTGTTATATTGTAGGTTATGGCCACTTGCTGTTTCTATGAATTTTGTAATTGTTTCTCTTATCAGCATATTCTCTTTCTCTGTATAAACCTTTAGTACTTTGTTTTTTTTTTTTTTTTGCGGTACCGGGGATTGAACCCAGGGGCGTTCTACCTCTGCGCTACACCCCCGGCCCTATTTTTTATGCTTTAGTTTGAAACTGGGTCTCATGAAGTTGTGGAGGGCATCACTAGGTAGAGAGAGAGAGAGAGAGAGAGAGAGAGAGAGAGAGAGAGAGACAGGAAGAGAGACAGAGAGAGAGAGAGAGCTGAGGCTGGCCGCAAACCTGGATCCTCCGGTCTCCGCCTCCCAAAGTACTGGGATTACAAGGGTGTGCCACCATGCCCGGCTAAATCTTTAGTACTTTTATAGTCATCCATCTTAATCTATAAACCCAAAGATTCTTTGAAGACCCAGATCCTGGAATAATTTTCACTTGACAAGTAGCTACTTTTGCTTGGATATCTCATAAATGACTCACATTATAAGGTCTACAATGATACTAAAAATCTCTCTTTCTGTGAGTGTTGGTGTGTATTTCTAACCTAATCCCCCAGTTCATCATCACCTTCCATTCAAGAAGTTTCAGAGCCATTTTCTCTGCCTCTCTAGACTTCATATCAGTCAATGAATATTTTTAGTACTATTTTCAAAATGGTCTTAAATGCAACTCTTTCATTTTACACTGCTGTCTTAAATCAGCCTTAATAATTTCTAGTCTGTTGAATGGCTTCTTAATTCTTATTTTCTTACTTAGCTTTACTCTTATTATTATTATCATTATTATTGTTGTTGTTGTCTATCATCTATCTATCTATCATCTAGCTAGCTAGCTTTCTAACCATTGTCATTTAAATCTACTTCATTAATAGTATTGACTTCTCATTGTTACAGTATATTTCATAAAAATCCTAGTCTTGGATATGAATCTGCATAATCTGGTCCTAACCTGCTTCTCCTGGCTCCTGTGTCTCTCACTATTCCCATCTCCCCCTCTCCTTCCAACAGTGACTTTGCACACTAATCGTGCCTCCTAGTGTGATTTTTGTTACACTGCTTTCATAGAATTATCTTCTAATTCTCTGTATCCTATCTTATAAGACTCAGCTCAAAGGCCATCTCCAATGGGAAGCCTTTCCTATTTTCCATCTCATATTTTACAATGTCCTTGTGGGATAGGTGAAATAGATAATAGTTTCACTATCTTACCTGTAATGATAATGAAAGGGAGACGTGAAATGATTTTTTTTTCCATATTACCAAACCACAGTAGTGCCGAGCTAAATCTTGACTCAGTGGTAGAGCTCCGGCTTAGCCTGTGGGAGGCCCTGGGTTCAATACCCAGACACCTACCCCAACAAGAAAAATAGAAAACAAAAATTATAGTTTCAGTATATTGAATCTGTAATTATATATTCTTTTCCCACTTTATGTAGTCTTGATTGATGGTTGGCATAAATTTTAAAAGAATCTGGAAGATATCTCAACATACAAAATTGTATTTGTATAATTTTCATGTTCAACATATTTCAGTGAATTTTATAATGACTAAAAATCAATAATCCACGGAAGATATATATGACAATTCCATTGCCAGGACTTTTTTATTAAGTCAAACAGTCAGTTCTCAACAGATCAAGAAATAAATGTTGCAATCCAAAGACAGCTCTTGAAGCTAATAATACTGTGTGCATATATAATTTTTATAATCTCTACACCACCTCAGTCTAGTCCTGCAGAAGAATTTTCTACTCACATCACTGACCCTGTGATATGGAGTATATCTCAAGAATATGAACTGTGTTCTTAAACTCCCATACCTCATAATTGATTGAAATTATTATAACAATGAAAATCTCAAAGGACTTGATTAACCATAACTTCTTATAGCCACATCTGTATAATATTTATGTCTCCAAATTACTTTTTGTAGTAATTACCAGTTTTTCTATTGCAACTAGCTATCCCCACCCTTCAACATTGTCTGAGATAGTTTAACATTATCACTTGACATATTTAATGTATATTTTACTTTGTGTTTTCATTTTTTCTTTTACATTTTTGAAGTTCAACTACAGCAAAAGAAAAAAAATTGAGAGAGGTGGGTGAGCGCAGGAAACCAAGGGAGATGAATGCAGAAGCCTCATGGGGTAACTGAAAAGACACCAGAAATAGGGGGAGGAAACACACGTACACTGTGGCTACACGCTGCACATGAAACTCAGGAATACACCAGATATTCAGAAAGCTACAGACCAAGTGGGGAGCACGGAGGAGTCCCGGAGGAGTCCCATGCTTGCATTGGGAGGGACCCCAGCAGTACTGGGAGCCCCTGCAGTTAGAGACACAGGGTCAGGGTCTCACTCACTGCCGGAGACCAAAGTATTGGGGCTGCAAACAGACATCACTGCTATAGGTTACCGAGCAAGTGAGAGCGCTTGGAACATGCTCGAGAACCCACTGTAATAAGTGAACCATAAATGGATGAAAGTACCCATGCAGACCCAGGAGGCCGGCAGAGGCCAAGCTCAAGAGTCTTTTTTGCTATTATTGTTTTATGTATTTTTTCATCTTTTTGTTCTGTATGTTTCTTTGTTTTTTGCTGCTGCTCTGTACTTGTGTATTTGTAGAGTTTTTCTTTTACCCAATTTTTCCTCTTTCCTATCTCCTTCCTTCTCTCTTTCCTTTTTGTTTTTTCTTTTGTGGTTCAGGGGATGAGCCTGGGACCCTAGTGAATGCTGGGTAAGTGGTCTGGGCCACATTCCCAACCCCCAGCCTAGAAGAGCCTCCTCCCAGCAACCAGCAAGGGCCAGCTCCTCCCTGCACCTCCTCCCTAATCTGCCTCTTTAGCAAAGAGACAAAGCTTGAACAAGAGTTTTTGAACAGCTTTCACATCTCCTCTAAGCAAGCCTCAAATCAAGAAGAAAAGAAAAAAAAAAAAAACAAGGAAACATCCAAAGCCACAAGGGAAAGCAGCTGTATTCCAACAAAGAAACTTAGTCACTTCTGATTAAGCAATTCTTAAGTCCTTTTTATTTTTATTTTTTTCTCTTCTCTTCTTGTGTGTGTACATGCAAGAGATTGTCTGTTCTGTTTTGTCTGTTGGACTCCTAGCGAACCTGTCTGCCAGTGCCCTTTATTAAGTCCAATTTATATCACTATACCTAAATATTCTGCATTGGTTACTAGAATTCTCCTTTATTTTCAATATCTCTAATCTTTACTATGCATTAACTATATTTGCCCTTGTATATACCAGCTGACTCCTCTAAACCCCTACTGGTGAGGTTGGATGAGATAGGTGAATCGATAGGAAGGACTGCCAGACACTAAGGAGAAACTAACTACAGGTGACAGAGCCGCCCAGCACCTAGCACACTGAAGTTTAAAAATGCACAGGGCACAAACTGCTCTGCTCAAATTGAGAGACTACTCCCTGTTATGGAGGCAACAGACAGGTAGGTCCCTGGATATTTACACCTTGAACACATCAACATCACCATTGCAGCGGGCAGACAGAGCACTGGAGTAACTGCAAACCAGTACTGACAATGTACAGGCAGAACAACAGTGGGGTGATATGGGACACAGACTTCAACGTTGGTACTAAAGGGTGATAAATACTCAACAGAAAGCTGTGAATACCCATACAGTAGAGGCTATTCACTTTTAAGGCATACCTCAAAGTAAATATCTACCTCTAGAATAAGATACTTTAAAAGGAGAGAGATTAGACATAGGAAACCCACAGAGCAAGAGAGAGACATCAAAAGCAACAATGATATAAACTTAAGGAACCTGAAATCATGAGAAAGAAGGGTAGCAAGGAAACAATGAGTCCCACAATCCCACAACAGCAGAACTCACCAACACAGTTGCAGAGAATGCCAGAAGGACAATTCAGAAATTTAATAGTAGAAATGATACAGGATCTCCAAAAAGGGTTCAGAGAGAGCCTGAAAGAAATGAAAGATCAAATAAAAAAAGATATAAATGCCAGAACCAGAGAAACAATGATTTCCATCAAACAAACAACTAAGCAAAGAAGAACAAACACTACCTCAAACAGAACTTAAAACTCAAAATGTTAGGAATTAAAACTCATCTCTCAGTAATCATGCTGAATATCAATGGCCTCAGCTCGCCAATCAAAAGACATAAGGTAGAAAAATGGATTAAAAATCATAATCCATCTATATACTGTCTGCAAGAAATCTACCTTATAAGTAAATATACTCACAAACTAAAGGCGAAGGGCTGGAGCAAGGTAACCCATGCTAATGGAACTCAAAGACAAGCAGGGGCAATAACTCTCATATGAGACAAAACAGACTTCAAGCCTAAACTTGTCAGAAGAGACAAAGCAGGTCATTTTTTACTGGTAAGAAGAACAATCAGACAAGAGGATATAGCAATAGTCAACATTTATGTCCCAAACATAGGTGCAACCACTTTCATAAAACAAACTCTTTGTGACATTAAGTCACAAATACAACCCAATACAATAATATTGGGAGACTTTAACACTCCTCTCATACCACTAGACCGATCTTCTAGACAAAAGATCAGTAAAGGTGACTCAGACCTAAGAAACATCGTAAATCAAATGGACCTACTAGACACATATAGAATATCCCACCCAACTACAGCTGAATACACATTCTTTTCAGCTGATCATGGAACCTTCTCCAAAATAGATCATATTTTGGAGAAGCAAAAGCAAGCACTAGTAAATTAAAAAAATATGACATAACCCCCTGCATCCTTTAGACAATAATGGAATGATATTAGAAATCAACTATAAGAAGACCCAGAGAAACCTCATAAACACATGGAGACTGAACACTACACTACTAAATGAGGAATGGGTCATAGAAGAAATGAGGGGAGAAATTAAGAAATTCCTAGAAACAAATGAAAATAGAGACACAACATATCAAAATCTCTGGGACACTTTTAAGGCAGTATTAAGAGGAAAATTCATAACACTGAGTGCTCACATAAGAATAGAAAATTTCCAAAAATAACCTAATGACACACATCAAAGCCGTTGAAAAATAGGGACAGTCTAATACCAAAGCCAGTAGAAGACAGGCAATCATTAAAATCAGAGCAGAAATCAATGAAGTAGAGAACAAAAAAAAGGGTAAAAAAATCAACAAAACCAAAAGCTGATTTCTTAAAAGAAAATAAGATAAATCACTAGCCAACCTAGCCAAAAGAAAGAGAAAATCAACCCAAATTACTAAAAGAACAGATGAAAAATGTGATATTACCACAAACAGCACAGAAATCCAGAGAATTATCAGAAAATACTTTGAAAATCTATACTCCAACAAAATGAAAACCCTAGAAGAAACTGACAAATTTCTAGACACATACAACCTTCCTAAATTGAATCAAGATGATATAGAAAATTAAAACCTACCAATAGCAATCAAAGAGATTGAAGCAGCAATAAAGAGCCTACCATCAAAGAAAAGACTAGGTCCAGATGATTTCCTAGCCAAATTTTATAAAAATTAGAAGATCTAATCCCAATTCTTCTCAATCTATTCCATGAAATAGAAAGAAACGGTACTCTCCCAAATATGTTCTATGAAGCCAACATCAAATTAATACCCAAACCAAACAAGAAAAAAAAAAAAAACTACAGGCCAATATCACTGATGAACTTTGACTCAAAGCTTCTAATCAAAATACTAGCAACATGCATTCAAAATAACGTCAAGAAAATTATATACCATAACCGAGTTGGGTTCATCCCAGGGATGCAGAATGGTTCAACATACAAAAACAACCCATGTAATTCGCCACACAAATAGAATTAAGGACAAAAGTCACACGATCACTTCAATAGACACTGAAAAAGCATTCAACAAAAATCCTACACCCCTTTATGCTAAAAACACTCCAGAGAATTGGAATAGAAGGAATATACCTCAACATCATAAAAGCAATATGCAATAGGCCCATAGCCAACATCATATTTAATAGGGTAAAGCTATGAGAGTTCACCTTAAAAACAGAAACAAAACAAGGAGCCCACTATCACCACTCCTTTTCAATACAGTACACAAAAATCAAACTTAGAAAACAGAAGCTTGTCTATATACCAACCATAAATCCACTGAAAAACAAATCCAGAAAACATTTCCACTCAGAATATCCACCAAAACAATTAAATACTTAGGAATAAACCTCACCAGGGAGGTAAAAGACCTCTACAAGGAAAATTATAAAACATTGAAAAAAAGAAATGGAAGAAGGTCTTAGAAGATGAAAGGGTCTCCCACGCTCTTGGATAGGCAGAATAAATATCATCAAAATGGCCATTCTTCCATGGTCATTCTTGACAGATATAGAAAAGTCAGTCCTTAAATTCATTTGGAATAAAAAAAAAACCCCAGAATAGCCAAAATAGTTCTCAGCAACAAGAACCATTCAGGAGGCATCACAATACCTGACTTCAAACTATACTACAGAGTCATAATAATAAAAACAGCATGGTATTGGCACAAAAGCAGACACATAGACCAATGGAGCAGAATAGAAGACTCAGAAACAAATCTGTACACTTACAGCCAATTGATTTTTGACAAAGGGGCCAAAAACATACATTGGAAAAAAAAATAGTCCCTTCCACAAATGGTGTTGGCAAAACTGGTTATCCATATGCAGAAAATGGAAGTAAACCCATTTCTCACCCCGCACAAGAGTCAATTCAAGATGGATCAAAGACCAGAGTTCTTGTAGCTACTTGAAGAGGACATAAGACCAACACTCCAACACATAGAAACGGTAAAAACCTCCTCAACAAGTCCCCAAAGACACAGGAAATTAAAATGAGGATCAATACTTGGGATTGCATTAAACTGAAGAGCTTCTGTTCAGCAAAGGAAACTACCAAGAACCTCAACAGAGAGCCGACAGAATGGAAGAAGATCTTTGCCAGCTAGTCCTCTGATAGAGGACTAATATCTGGAATATACAGAGAACTCAAGAAACTCACCCCCCCAAAAAAAAACCTGATCAAAAAATGGACAAGTGAACTAAATATACAGCTCACAAAAGAAGAAATATAAATGGCCAATAAATGTATGAAAAAATGTTCAGTATTATTAGTAATCAGAGAGATGCAAATCAAAACTACCCTGAGATTTCACCTAACCCCAATTAGAATGGCAATCATTAAAAACACAAGCAACAACAAATGCTGGCAAGGATGTGGAGAAGTAGGAACTCTGATATACTCTTGGTGGGATTGCAAATTAGTGCAAACACTTTGGAAAACACTGTGGAGGATCCTCAGAAGAATGGGAATGAACCTATCATGTGACTTCAGCTATACCACTCCTGGCTATCTACTCAAAAGAATGGAAACCAAACTACCAGAGTAATGCATGCATATATGTGTGTATAGCTGCACAATTCACAATTGCCAAACTATGGAACCAGCTGAGATGTCTATCAGCAGATGAATGGAAAAAACTATGGGATATGTACACAGTGGAATTTTACTCAGCCATAAAGAACAAAATTATGTCATTTGCAGGGAAATGGATGGAACTGGAGAAGATTATGCTAAGTGAGATTAGTCAGTCACAAAAAATGAAAAGTGGGATTTCTTTTCCCTAATATGCAGAACTAGGGAGAAAATGGGACATAGGAGGGACTCCAGACAAAGAAGGAGAAACCTTAGTTGAGTGAAGAAGGCGACCTAACTGAGGGAGATGGGACGGGGGAAGAGGGAAACACCTCAGTGGACGTGATATACATACGCAATCTTATAAAAGTCAATCACTGTGCTGAGCATTAGAAGGAGCGGAGGGCAGGGAATAGAGTGAGAACTGGGGGAGGGCACAATGCGTACTGTGTGCATGTATGCCTCTATCACCCTGAACTTCATCAAGATGTGTGATTACAATGCACCAAAAAAATCCACACTTCTGTTGATGTTATGTACATATGAATTCCACTGCCAATCTCAATATCATGTATTGGGAAGGTGAGGGAGTGGCTAGTAAACCCAGTGGAAGCCCACCAAGTGCTGTGTGCATGGATGTCACTGTCACTCTCAACTGCATTATGAGGTGAGACCACAATGCACCAATGAAAGTACATAAAACAATTCTGAATTGGTTCTTATTGCTTACCGTAAAGCAACTTTAAAATTGAGCTTATATTTTCACTCTATTCACATGAAAAATATATTCTTAACAAATCTGTGGACACCAAATGTGAAAGAAAGAAAGAAAGAAAGAAAGAAAGAAAGAAAGAAAGAAAGAAAGAAGGAAAGAAGGAAGGAAGGAAGGAAGGAAGGAAGGAAAGGAAGGAAGGAAGGAAGGAAGGAAGGAAGGAAGGAAGGAAGGAGAGAAAGAAAAAAGAAAGAAAGAAAGAAAGAAAGAAAGAAAGAAAGAAAGAAAGAAAGAAAGGAGGGAGGTAGGTAGGGAGGGAGGGAGGGAGGAAGAGAAAAAGGAAGGAAGGAAGGAAGGAAGGAAGGAAGGAAGGAAGGAAGAAAATTGGGCATTGTGGAGCACAGATGTAATCCGAGTACTTGGGAGGCTGAGACAGGAGGTTTGCACGTTTGAAGCCAGCCTCAGCAAACTAGCAAGGCTCTCAG
>PVJS01014356.1:24784-40613 GCA_004027185.1 Glis glis
AAAAAAAAAAAAAAAAAAAAAAAAAAAAAAAAAAAAAAAAAAAAAAAAAAAAAAAAAAAAAAAAAAAAAAAAAAAAAAAAAAAAAAAAAAAAAAAAAAAAAAAAAAAAAAAAAAAAAAAAAAAAAAAAAAAAAAAAAAAAAAAAAAAAAAAAAAAAAAAAAAAAAAAAAAGAAAGACTTCCAATAAACAATCTAAGGATGCATGTTACAGACCTAGAAAAACAGGAACAAACACTAATCCCCAAGCCATCAGAAAATAGGAAATAATTAAAATCAGAAAAGAAATCAATGGAATATAGACTAAAATACAATATAAAGCATCAGTAAAACAAAAAAGGCTGGTTTTTAAAAAGACAAGAATGATAAACCCTTAGCCAACCTAACGAGAGAGAGAGAAAGAGAGAGAGAGACAGAAAGACAGAGAGAGACAGAGACAGAGACAGACAGAGAGAGAGAGAGAGAGAGAAAGAGAGAGAGAGAGAAAATTGACCCAAATTACTAAAATAAGAGTTGAAAAGTATATATCACTACAGACAGTTTGTAAATTCAGAGGATCATTAGAAACTGTTTTGGAAACACACTCCAATAAGCTGGAAAACCTAGAAGAAATTGATAAATTTCTAGATACATACAACCTACTTAAATTGAGCCAAGAGGATATAGGAAAACCTAAAGAGACCAATAATATGCAAAGAGATAGAAGCATCAATAAAGAGCCTTCCATCAAAGAAAAGTCCAGATGAATTTTACAAAACCTTTGATGAAGCACTAAGCCCAATGCTCCTCAAATTATTCCATGAAGTACAGAGATGGAATACTTCCAAAACTCGTACTATGAAACCTTGATACCAAAACCTAATAAAATACAACAAGGAAAGAACTTTGTAGGTCAATATCCTTAATGAACATAGATGCAAAACTATGAATAAAACATATTTTTTAAAAGAGTTTCTCACTATCTATAAGCTGGAGCCATATATTCAAATATATTTGCTCATCATTAATTGTATTTATATTGTGCAAGTTAAGGCAGTAGCCGGAATAACATAGACTTAATGAGAAGAGAGAAGAGGTGGTTTCATATTCGAGACTTGTAACACATGTCTTACAGGCTGGCACTCAGAAACACTCCAAAAATATTCATGTCATCTTCCCGTCTGGCATCTAATGTGTATGTGTTTCTTCCAGTGAATACTGGATCCATGTACAGAAATAGCCACCAAGCTGAGCTGCAGGATGATGGGGGATGTTATCCAAGTGATGATCATTGGATGATTATTGGATATCTGGATCATTGGATGATTATCCAATGATCCAGATAACTAGATTGTCCTAATTGCATTATATAAAGTGAATTTGGGAATTATATAAGCATCTCTGGATAGTTATTTACTTTATCTTAGATAGTAGTTTTCAAATGCTTTGATAAAAAAATTGTCACTAAACTCTTCAATGTTAAGCAATCTTTTGAAGTTTTCTTTCCTGATGGTTGATAAGATGGGATCACATAATGCTTCTATTTTGTCACATATCTTTATATATGTTAGGTCTTTAGTAGCCCTTATTTCTAGAACTACACACTAAATTGTTTTTATATCTTAGAGCTGTGATCAGAGGAAAAATTGTCTCTCTACATAAGCCATATACTCTCTTTTATCAGATGAAGAAAAAAGTGTAACTCATCTTTATCTCTTCTCTATTATGTGACTTCTCATTTTTTATTTAAAAAATAAACTTATTGATTTTTCCTGATACATATGTTATACATGTTCAGTGCATACAGTGTAAATAGACAACAGGAAATATTGAAAAAATGCTTATAATTGCATCATGTATAGATTTCATTTATATTTTAGTAAAAATGTTACCTAACATTTTAGTTTTTCCTAAATATCAAAACTTTCTTATTGACACATATTTTCAAAAAGAAATCCTATTCTATCTTCTTTAATATCTTTGTTTCATTTCATATATTTTGAACATATATTTGGGATACTGAAAAGCATAGTTGACTTCTTAATATTCTATAACTAGCAATGTTAAAGTTGGACATTTAGATTGATTTCAATTATTGACTTCTAAAAATGGCTTAAATGAAAATACTTATAGTTAAATCTAACTGCATATCCATGTTTATTTCTTAAGAATACATTTCCAGAAGTAGTATTACATTAAGACATTTGGATTATGCTTTTAAATATCCTTTATAAAATGTTCTATTCTTTTAATGGAGCAATTTAATGGATGCCTTATTTTATAAGTTGCATCAAATATATTTCATATGCATGCTATACACAAGAATGCAAATAGATATGATACCCAATTAAATAACAGATTGACGTATTTTTAAAAGGTCTTTAAAATATACTATGATAAATTCCTATCAAGTCAGTACCTAAGGTAGGTCTGGAGAAAAATCCAGAGAACAAAGTATTCCAACTTCCAGATAGTGTGGGGAAATACTCGGGTTCCTAACAGAATCCAGACAGTGTAATCAAATGTGGTAATTTGAGAAACATGTAGTAAAGATTTGGACATCCCATAGGGAAACCACATGGGGATAGTCTAGCGATTCTGGGTTAGTGACCGCAGGGCTCCGGTAGCACCCCTCAGCCTATAGGAGAGAGAGAAAGAATTTACCACAGTCCATAGACAGAGAGGGCTACTTGACAGGATACATGACTGTCGGTCAAGGGACACACTCAGTTGTCAAAGCTAGTGGTCTTGGAAGGGAGAGGGAGCCAGGAACATAACAGCTCAGCCTCAGCTTTCTCCCTCCAGGCTCCTCTTTCTGGTGCTCTCTCTGGACATGTCCAGCTGGAATCAGACTGCAAGGGGGTCTGGGTAATAGTGTGTTTTTTGTTTAGCCTCCTGGGTGCACAAAATGAGCTGGATAGAAAGAGTGGCTGGACTTGGAAGGGCAAAAGAAAGATAATTCAGAGCAAATAAGAAATCACAATAGACATTTTTCGCCTTTTATTTTGTCCTTGTGACCGCTTCTAGGCTGACAGGCTACATTAAATACTTTGTGTATATTTGTATATGTTTTTTACTCTCATGGCGTTATTTTCAGCGAGATCTTGAAAGTCCTGATCACTTTAATTTAGATGAGTAGAACTCAATGTCTATGAATATAATCTTAACATATATGCATGTATATGTGTATCACATACTTAATACATTATATACACTAAGTATTTTAATAATCTAACTCATATTATACAACCTAATCAATATATAAACTAAAGTATACACATACTACTTTTGTTATTTATTATGTATTATGTCACCATTTGCAATGGCAAAGGACACAGAGCTCAGTTTGATGGTAAATTTTGTTAAATTAAGGCTAAATACCCACCTCTAATAGAGGATCATAAATTTGTTATTTATGAAAGTGAAACTTTAGCACCAGCTTCTCTATGTAGCTTTGTGTATTCCTCCTTACCCTTCCCTACAAACACACATTTTTCAAGTGAAATTTCCAGAAGCAGAAATTAAATGTTGGTAAAATAATAGGTTTTAAAAGTCATGAATTGGCCAGGCGTGGTGGTGCACGCTTGTAATCCCAGTACTTGGGAGGCGGAGACCAGAGGATCCAGGTTCGCGGCCAGCCTCAGCTACTTAGTGAGGCCCTCCGCAACTTTGTGAGACCTGGTTTCAAAATAAAGTATAAAAATAGGGCCGGGGGTGTAGCTCAGAGGTAAAACGCCCCTGGGTTCAACCCCTGGTACCGCAAAAAAAAAAAAAATAGGGCCAGGGGTGTAGCTTGGAGGTAGAACACCCCTGGGTTCAATCCCCTGTACCACAAAAAAAAAATAAAAAAAGTCATGAATTGTTATTTTAATCAGTTAATTTAAATTGTTGACCTTTTGTTTTTTATTACTGAAATAAATGAATTGATGACATGCCTATCATAACTTTAAAGATTTTATGAAGTAATATATGTGTTGTGCCAAACAAGTAAATCTCTAAAAATAAAACTATCTCCTGTATTTTTAATGGGATATTAAGTGTTACTATTTAGTTACTATCTAAATTGAAGCAATTAAAACTCTTTATGAGGTTTTGCTACTTTATTATTTTATTCCTTTATTACTAATATTTTTTCATAGTCTTATTAGAGCAAAATTAAAATTCACTTTTAGCAGACTTTTTCTTTTTCCTTCCAAATGTTCCTATTTTCCTCAGTTTTATAAAAATAAATTTTCAGAAATTAAAATGTGGAAAAGGTTCAATAATACTCCATGGATGATGATGTTACTAATAATGATACTGAACATGGTGAATTTGGCCAGGTGTGGTGGTGCATGCCTATAATCCCCATACTTGGAAAGCTGAGATACAAGGATTGCAGCTTTGAGGCAAGCTTCAGTCAAACCCAATTAAATAGTTAAAAGGCCTTAAACATGAATACTGTCACCAGTAATGTTGATTTTAAATAGAATATAAACATGATTGAGGAGGATTTGCTTAACAAATTATATTATCTGCGTCTTTACTTATGGAACAGTCTCGTTCGTTTCTTCAATCTTTCTCAGATTTCTCTTGTGGTACATGATTATTATGACTCCTATCTTAATGAAGTTAGAAGTTGAAATTAGACTTTACTATTATTATCCTACCAGAACTAAAACACCCAGTGTTGTTTCTTGCATGCATGTACACTTTATGTGTGTGTTTTTTCCTTTAATTTTTATTTTGTTTTTATACAAACCATCATCCATTGAGTATTTTGATGGGCCATCTGTAATACATGATAACCCTGAATGCATAGAGGCTTTTTATTTTATTTTTTATTTTTTTTTGCGGTACCGGGGATTGAACCCAGGGGCGTTCTACCTCTGCGCTACACCCCCGGCCCTATTTTTTTATACTTTATTTTGAAGCCGGGTCTCACGAAGTTGCAGAGGGCCTCACTAGGTAGAGAGAGAGAGAGAGAGAGAGAGAGGAGAGAGAGCTAGAGAGGAGAGAGAGCTGAGGCTGGCCGTGAACCTGGATCCTCCGGTCTCCGCCTCCCAAAGTACTGGGATTACAAGCGTGCGACACCACGCCTGGCTGCATAGAGGCTTTTTAGTGTAGACATGTTAGAAAGAGATAACTTACAAATCTGGAGTTTTGTACCATTCAGATAAATAAAACAGCCTCACATATTAGTAGCTTGAGTCCAGGAACTCTTACTTCATTGTTGACTTGGCCATAAATGTCCAGATAGGAAGAACAATAGCACCTGTTTTGTACTGGCTAATAAGGTGCCAGAGGTATATGACAAAGCCAGACCAAGGGACATAGAGTCACCTACAGCAAAAGTAGTAAGTACTTTAAAATGAAGGTCCCAAGGGGCTCTGTTTTAAAAGGTCAACCCAGATTAATCCATCCTTGCCACTTACTTAATAGTTTATCCCTTGGCCCTAGGTTCACTTGCTCAAGTGTCAGAATTGAAGCTGGTCTTTTGGTCTGCTGTATTTCTTTTCCTTTCCCATGGTGACTTTATTTTTTATATGACTGACATTACTTCAGTTCAATTTAACAAACATATTCTGAGCACCTACTGTTCAGGAGCTCTGCCAGGCCTCAAGGAACTTCAAAGCTGCCCAATGACTCTTTAACAATACATTCTTAAAGAAAACACGTAAAAGAGGACACAATCTTCACATCTCAATAAGCTTCTTTTTAAAGTGAGTGGATCTCAATGATCTTTTCAACAAAACCACTAGCACCATAAAAATATACTTTAAAGTTGTTAAAACTGAGAAGTTGCTGTTTTCTTTTAATCTTCATAAATAATTTTCTTTTGTGCACTCTATAAGATTTTGATGTATTGGTATTTGAATGAGCAGGATTATCTCTGAAGGATCAGACTAATGAAATACTACAGATGTGAAGGGCAGTGAAGAGGCGAGAGGCATGTAAAACCATGGTCCATAGCCTTTGATGGGAGCACTCAGGAAGGGTGTTAACTAGGACATCTTCTCAGTACCAGATCCTGCTGTGAGTAATAATGCTATTGGATATGGTGAATCTGAACCCAATGAAATAACTAAAAGGTCTTAAACATGAATATTGTCACCAGTAATGTTGATTTTGCATAGAATGCAAACATCATTATTGAGGGGAATTTGCTTAAAAATTATATAGCCTGCCTGCATCTTTACTTATGGAACATAATTACATTTAAGAATTGTGATTATAAGCCGGGCGTGGTGGCGCACGCTTGTAATCCCAGTACTTTGGGAGGCAGAGACCAGAGGATCCAGGTTCGCGGCCAGGCTCAGCTCACTCTCTCTCTCTCTCTCTCTCCCCCCCGTCTCTCTCTCTCTCTTTCTCTCTACTTAGTGAGGCCCTCCACAACTTTGTGAGACCGAGTTTCAAAATAAAGTATAAAACATAGGGCCGGGGGTGTAGCGCAGAGGTAGAACACCCCTGGGTTCAATCCCCGGTACCGCAAAAAAAAAAAAAAAAAGAATTGTGATTATAAAAATGTTTACCTTCAGTATATAATCTTTTACACGAAATGTATAATGAAACCCTTTTCATATTAACACATTTCTCCCTGTTAATAATATAACAAAGAGGTATATACCTAAGTAATCTTTATCTTAGAGATAAGAGCCAGGAGGCTTAAAAATAAATCTTAAGTACTAGCAAAACATGGGATTTTATTATGATTATTCTCTTCTCTGACTTTTACCTGGTTTTGTAGTTTAAATTCTAATTATTTTGTCAAAGTGGGTGCCAATGTTCTCAGTTTAAGTCACTTCACATCATTTATTCAATAGGAATATAAATATATAAGTAAATGCATGTTTATTCCAATAAAATAAAACTAGAGAGAGCATGTAATTATGGAAATGTAAATTTTGAACCAAAGTACATCACTTCCTAGTAATAACAGCGAAAAAGTATTTACTAGAGTATGCATATTAGTAATGAGTGTTTATAAATGCAGCCAACCATATGTTTAATCAACTTGAAACACATTTTGTGGGACTGAAACTTAGCTACATAAATGAACAAGTAATGAAGTTAGTCACAGACTTTTTGGACACATTTGCCATTTTCTCTAATTAAGAAGATTAGTAATATTAACATTTTATGCTGCTTTATATTTTCAAAGGGCTTAGCTCATTAATGATTATAAATTTCCCTGGCAACTCTGCAATTATCATCATCCTCAATTTTATAAATGAGGGAATTTCTGAAAAAAGTTAAGACTTTGGAAGAGTGCTTTGAATCCATTGAGTTTCAGTAAATGCAGTATAGAATAATATTTGAGTTTGGGTTTTCCCGTCAGTTAGATGAGAGTTCAGAAACTTGCTTTGGCTTTCATGAGTTTTATAATCTTGAGATTTTTTTTTTTTGGCTTCTGTTTCCAGTGGATTTCAGACTGGCATAGTGTAGTGCTAGGAATATGTGGTTTGCGTTCACTCCAGGAAAGAAGGCGAGGTGTTCTAACTTGATCTCCAATCAAATTACTTAAAATGCACTATAGAATAATGCCTCAATTCGAGACTTGCAGAAAGATGACTCCTAAATGACAGTTTTGCCACTTATGCGTCATAATGATATGTGAATGTATAGTACCATCACTCTATCATATAATTACAATGCACCAATAAAAAATTAAAATAAAATAAAACTAAAAAATAATCTCAAGTGAGTTACTTTGGCATTTGTTTTCCTATTGATCTATTAGGTGGGCATAATCATAGAACGTATGTCATGAATTCTGGGCAGATTGAAAGAAACGATCCCGTTAGCACAATACTTGGGACATAGAAAACATTTGACAAATTTGAATGCTACTATGATGATAATGATGATGATGATGATGATGATGATGATGATGATGATGTTGATGATGATGACTGGGCAGATTAGGCTACATTAGAGCATTGTGAGACATCAATAAAGACTCTTTTATCTTTTGACCAAACACAGAGATCTATACTATATAGGACCTCAAATGATGAAAATGAGTAAGATGAGAATTTGACTCACAGGAGAGTAGCAAACACCAAACTTTCCAAAAAGAAAAAAAAAATGATTCCAAGACAAAGAACGTTGTGGTGATGAAAGTTTGTCATCTAGGGAAAAGGAGGTTGTAGTGATCTACGTCTGCAGAGGAAGAGATAGCTGAGTAGGTTCCAGAGAGTCCAAGAAAGCATTAATTTTAGTTAAGGACATTTGTTCTCTGTTATCCAAGTAACTGCCCCAGGAAGAGTGAACAAAGCCATTCTTAGTAATTCTGTGAGGCTGTGGGATCCCTATATCTTAGTTATTCCCAAAGAGTTACTTATAGTACCAACTGACTGATGACAGTGTGCAAGAAAAATGGCTATAAACACTCCATAAATATAGATTGCAGAAATTAATTTATAGATAAACTTAATAATGAGTAACTTGTAATTATTCATCATCTGAATATACCATGGTAATATTTACCTTGTTAAGCAGTAAGGGTTTCCATAACAACAAGTTAGTGATTTTTTTCTTTTTAAAGGATTAAAAAAACCCTACTTATAAATCTGAATATTATTTTCAAGTATCTAAAATTATTCCTTTAGCAATAATTTATGTGATAATACTATAATCAACTATGTATTTATAATATAATATTTTACCATATTTCAAATAGATATCACTCTGATATTCAACAAATTCCTAATTATAAGTATAGTACACTTACATCTACACCTACATGTCTATATTTATTTTGCATGTGAAAAAGCTGAAGTCCTGGAATTTAAATTGATTTTTATAATAAAGAAATGCCAGAATTAAAGCTCTATCTTTAATTTAATTAAAGCTCTGTCTCTGTCAAGAGTGCTGTGATCTAATGAAATATTTACTTAAATGAACTAGAGGAACTACAGAAAATGAAAAGCATCATGGAGTCTGGCGTGGTGGCCCATACCTGTAATCCCAGTACTTGGAAGGCTAAGATAGGAGGATCACAAGTTCGAGGACAGCCTTGGCAACTTAGTGAGACCCTGTTTCAAAATAAAAAAATAAAGTAGGATTGGGGGTGTGGCTTGGAGGTAGAGTACCTCTGGATTCAATCCTTAGTAATTAACACACACACACACACACACACGCACACACACACACACACACACACACACACAGAGGCTGGGAGGTATAACTCAGAGGTAGAGTGCCCCTGGGTTCCACCCCTAGTGCCAAAAAAAAAAAAAATGAAAGTAAGCAAGCATCATGTGTTGGTTGTATTCTGTTGAAGCCATAAAATTATGTAATGTGTTAAAGATATAAACTTTACATTTGTATAATTTCTCCTGTGAAAACTTTAATCTCTGGCCTCAATATTTCTGTTTTCCCATAAACCTGTGGTTGTTTTAATGCCTGTTTTCCTCATTATGTTTGCACTGTGATTAATATACAAAGTAATCAGAGTGAATGTTAAATTTTTATACTCTCATTTTAATCACTTCTAAAAATTAATATTCTTAAGTTGGAAGTTGACTCCTTTTCATAATAAAGTACAGATTGATTATTTATAGGAAAAACAGCTGCCTATGGATTTTCTTAATATATTGACTCTTCTAGGTCTCATTTTCAAGTGATTAAAGAAGATTAAATGGGTATATTTTAGATAGCTGACCTGTGGCTCAGATACTATTAAAGCCAGGTTTACCATATATATAAGAAAAGAAAAGAAAGGAGAGGAGAGGAGAGGAGAGGGGAGGGGAGGGGAGGGGAGGAGAGGAAGGAAGGAAGGAAGGAAGGAAGGAAAGAAGGAAAGAAGGATAGAATGTCTAGATTTGGGATTGCAGATAAACCACTAGTAGTTTTTGTGGTATAAATATTCTCCTATATTTTATCTGGTGACCATGGTTAGAGCGTATAATAATCCCAATTCCTCTTCACCCTTCTGGATTGAAAACTATATTTGGTTACATTAAATAATGTGCTTGATAAAGCTTGTTTTATAACCGAAGGACAAAGGAACCTTTTCTATTGGGGAAGGCAGTCATAGGAGTCCTCAGGAGGATGCATAGCATGCTAAGTTCTTTTTCTAGCCCTCTTAGAATTGAAGAAAGTGAGAGCTATAACTAATGGAAACGTTGTTCCCACATGACTGGGTGAGCTTCTTGGTGGGGATGAGACTGTGATCGCCCAGGCTCCCTGCACAGGACAGCCCTGCTTTTGGGAGGAGGCCATTCTTTTACCCTCTGCATGAGGCCTGGGAACCTCTCAGGCACTGCTGGGATGAGAAGTGCTGGGCTCTCCTCACTCATACTGTCAGCAAGGGCACAGGAGAGAGGACAATGTTCAGACCAGGGTCGGTACTCCTCACATGGCTCCATGAGCAAGAGGTGTGTGCTACTCAGAATCTGAGAAAGAACAATGATGAGAATTTGATCATATAAGCAGTCCAGTGAGTAATGGACTCTTACAGGATGATAAAATTAAGGTGAGTGATGTTTGAGCTACTACATTTTAGCCACTAAAAATAAATGACTTTATTTTATACTAGTGTCTTAATTTCAGTACTAAGGATATCTTTGGGGCTGGATAATTCTTAATTTCAGTACTAAGGATATCTTTGGGGCTGGATAATTCTTAATTTCAGTACTAAGGATATCTTTGGGGCTGGATAATTCTTTCTTTTTTTTTTTTTTTTTTAGGTGGGAATACCTGTTTGTTATGGGGGTTTTAAAGCATCATGACTTCTACTTACCAGATGTCAATAGCATCTTCCTACCCCCAGTTTTGGCAGGCAAAGAAGTCTCCAGACATTGCCAAATATTTATATGTAATGGATTGGATTTAGAATGCCCCCCTAGCCCTCATGGAAACAAGGAAGTAATGTTGGAAGCCAGGCTTGGTTGCCAGGGAGAGACCCCTGGGGGTGTGGCTTTGGGGACCATATAAGGCTCTTCCTTCCCTTGCTCTTCCTCTGTGGCTTCTGGTCTCCATGACATGAGAGCAGGGCCCTTGCTCTCTCCTTCTCTGCCTCCCACTGCCATGCCCTGAGCTCTGCTGACCAGCCCAACATGGCCTGAAATCTCTAGAACTATGAGAGCAAATAAATATTCCTTCCTCTAAATTGCGTGGTAAATTGTTTCAGATTACAGCAGTGACTATGTTGACTGAGACACTACTGGATGCTAAAATTATTTCAGGTGAGAAACTCTGTGTGTGTGTGTGTGTGTGTGTGTGTGTGTGTGTGTGTGAGAGAGAGAGAGAGAGAGAGAGAGAGAGAGTGTGTGTTTCAGGTTAAAGTGGATATGGGGCTTTATATCCTGGGGCTTTAGACTTTTTATGCAGAAGCACATATACCAAGTCACTTGGACAAATGTCTGGGAAATGTCTTTTATTGACATATCCTAACAAATCCATGAGCCAAAATTAAGTTATGGAGTGCAGTCCATTTTTGAAAGAAATTATAACATCTGTTATAAACTCTTCTATCTATAAAAACCAAGCTGCATGCTTAAAGCCACTAGCAGTGAAAGTGGCATTGGTATATTTGAAATAAATATAATCAATAAAACATTAGGAATTTTCACTTAAAAATATTGTGTGCCAGGCAATTTGAGCTTTTGACCTAGCTTTATGACATAAACTTGGGCTGCTTAGAAGAATCTAAACTACTTGTCCTGTTTATTAAAACCATGGATATATTAATGTCACCTGCCTTGGTTCATGAGGTTAAACAAATTTAAGAAATATGTTTTGGCAATTCTACACATTTACTCATTATGGTTTGACTATAAGGACAGGAAAAATAGCATTTTCTCTCTCCTCAGACCTTAAACCTTACTTCAATTAAAATATTGTCATATTTTTTAAAAAATGCTAAATATTGCCGGGCGTGGTGGCGCATGCTTGTAATCCCAGTACTTTGGGAGGCGGAGACTGGAGGATCCGGGTTCGCGGCCAGCCTCAGCTCTCTCGCTCTCTCTCTCTCTACCTGTCTCTCTCTCTCTCTCTCTCTCTCTCTCTCTCTCTCTCTCTCTCTACCTAGTGAGGCCCTCCGCAACTTCGTGAGACCCGGTTTCAAAATAAAGCATAAAAAAAAATAGGGCCGGGGGTGTAGCGCAGAGGTAGAACGCCCCTGGGTTCAATCCCCGGTACCACAAAAAAAAAAAAAATGCTAAATATTCTTTTTCTCAGGGGTTCAGAAATTTACATTACTGAATTTAGTGCTATAAAAGGATTACTCATTATGATACTTATTTTATTTTGTATACAAATTGTCAGAAAGTTAACAACTTAATTCACATTTAAAACTTTTGCTTGACATAGTATGGATTGATTTTCCAGGTGAATTTAACGTTAGTCTTTGTCTGAAAAATCAATTTTTAGTTAAATCACTGATGACTGGCTCTTTTCTAATTTGAATAGATTTTGCTCAGCTTTGACTTTCATTTTAAGTTTGGTGGTTGTGCATAAGAATAGTGTGCGTTCTTTTTAATATAAAACAATTCTATAGAACATCTTTTAAATTGTAACTATACAAATAGTAATAATTTACATGCTTTAAAATGAGTTTTTGAGGCTACAGGTAGAATAAACAGTTGCAGGGTAAATATAGAGTGGTTTACTTAAAATAATTCTTCTTTTAGCATATAGAAGATAATGGTGTTTTAATTATTTTGTTATTTTTTGGTGTAGAAATGATAAATTATGACAAACAACATATTATCATAAAGTTATAATAAAGCATATATACTTTTCTTAATAGTCTACTTATTTACTTTGACTATTACTTAGACTATTAAGTAATTTATTTAAAAAATGAAATCTTGTCATTTGTAGTAATAGTCAGTGGGTCTGAAGGTATAGTTAGACATGACCCAGAGGCTCTGGTGTGGTAGTGCACACCAGGATGATTATACATAGCAATATGTAATTTATATTTCAAAAAGCTAGGGGAAAATACTTTGAGTGTTTTCATCATAATAATAATGTTTGAGGAGATAAATATGCTTAACCTGATTTAAACATTACATCACATGACACTTCAAAAATATATACATTTTTGTGGTTTATGTATTAATTAAAATATTTTACGTTAAAAAAATGAAAACATGCTAGGCATAGTGGTGTATGCCAGTAATCCCAGTACTTAAGAAGCTGAGGCAGGAGAATCGCAGGTTCGAAGCCAACCTCAGCAACTTAGCAAGGCTTTCAGTACTTTAGTGAGACTCTGTTTCCAAATAAAAAAATAAAAATAGGACTGGGGGTGTAGTTCAAAAGTAGAATACTCCTGGGTTCAATCCCCAGCCCCCTCCCCCAAATGAAAACAACTTGAAGATGTATGTAATTTCTTAATTTGATTACAAAACTTTCAGAGAATTTACCATTACTAAGTTTAAAACATCAAATACATTTTACATATTAATTTGCATATAGTATTGATCAAACATACAATATACGTCATTCTTATTATACAGTGTAATGCAGGTTGAACATCCCTAAATGAAAATATGAAATCCAAAATGTTGCAAAATCCAAAACTTTTGAGTAATGACATCACACTACAAGTGAAAATCCCATACCTGACCTCGTAGGACGAGTTGCAGTCAAAATAATGAATGAAATTCCCTCAGGCTCTGTGTAGACAGTGCATGTGTAGCACAAGAATTCCGGGCTTAGACTGAGTCCCCCTCTGTAAGATATTGAATTGTGTATATGCAAATATACCAAAATCCATCTGAAAAATCTGAAATATGGAATACTTTTGGTCTCAGGCTTTTTGGATAAGGGATGCTCAACCTCCATATTCAATTCAGATAAACTAAGCATATTCTGTGAAGTGAATGAACGGGGACTGTTTGCTGTGAAGCATACCACCAAGGAGTATACCCCATTCTTGAGAAAGTTTAATGCTAAAGAGCACTTATACAACCCGCAAAACAAACCTCCTTTCGGAGAGTGTCTTGAGTTTATTTGGTTTGATCTTCCTGAATGAATGGTGTTTTCTGAGTACCTGAAGGAGTCAGGCTGATATTCAAGGCTGATGTTTGTGAGTCCAGAGGGAATCATTCACGTGCGATTCTTTGAGGGTCTAACAGTTTTAAAGTGCAGCATATTTCTGATTCTTTCAGGAAAGGAAAACGACATCTTGAAGAGAAAAACCCCATGGTCATGTGCACTTGACAGATGGAAAATAGCAATCCTACCTTTTAAAATGATAACATTTATTGATATTTCAGTTCTTGATTAGAAAAAAAAAAACTTCTCTGAAAAATAGTCTTTAGTGTGTACTTCAAACTATGGACATAATTTTTTTTCTGGAAATAAGTCATGTATGTTATGTTGTTTTTGAGTATGGGGTGAATTAGTGGTACCATTTGGCCACCACCTCTAACACCCCTACTTCAAACATTGGAGAATATACTCAAATTTACACTTTTGTTTGGCAAACAATTCTGTATTAGGAAGTTTCTGTCAATAGCTGAATTTGTGTGGTTTTGTATGAAAAACTTGCCAATTTTCTTTAACTATTTGTGTGCGGGGGGCACAGGGGATTGAACACAGGCATTCTACCTCTGAGCTATACCCTCAACCATTTTTATTTTTTGTTTTGAAACAGGGTCTTGCTAGGTTGATGAAAGTCTCACTGGGTTGCTAAAGCTGTCCTCAAACCTGAACTCTTCCTGTTTCACCCTCCCAAGTACTGGGATTACAGGCATGTGCCACCATGCCCAGCTTAAACATAGGTTTTAAATCGTTATGAGATGATAAATTTCAATATGTTTAGCAAAAAAAGTTGCTTGGAAGTGTTTGCTTTGCAGTATCATATTTGGAACAATGTGACATCAACTCTTTCCTATACTAACAATCTGTTCTGTTATAGTAATCTACTTCTAGACAAATTTAGATTATGTAGTACAAATTGCAGTGACCTGTTCTCACTGAAATCTGTCCATGCAGGGGTCAAAGAAGAGAGTGAAGGAAGAGCTCTAATTTTCTGAATTGAGTACAATTTGGAAGAACTACACACGCTATCACTAAAGAGCTTCCCCTCCTAGTTTCAGTTGTCAATACATGTTACATAGAACCGATTGTTAGTGAGGACGTGGAAAGGAGGCCAGAAATATAGCGATGAGAAGACAGACAGGGTCCTGCCCTCACCAAGTTTATACAGTAGCCACTGTCAAGAGCTTGCAGGCGACTTCTTCTAGAGCCACATTCGACCCAGGCCTGCATTAGTCTTCTTTACAATTATACTGTTGAAGTTACTAAAATTATTGTTAGTATGGTTTTTACCCTTTTCTCCTTTCAACCATAGAGTTTTAAAACTTATATAATAAGTAATACCATGAACTTAAGGTATGTTCTAAGTTTGGGAATTATATACATTTGCAATTTGAAATTCAACAATTCTAGATGATAGAGGGGGAAATAGAATCTTCCCCAATTTCTACCTAGAAAATCCTTCATTGCTTCCAAGAGCAGGAAGCTTGGAAAGACATTCTGACCATTTCTTAGTAATACTTGAATTTGTTGATAAAAATTTGTTGATTGTGAGAGGAATGCTCTAAGAGGAGGTTAGGGATAGTGAGGTCTTCGTTGTGGTCTCAAGACATTTATCACACAGTAGAACATTGCTTCCCACGTTCTGCTTCATGGAATTATGTTTCAGGGAGATTTATTTTATTTTTTAATATGTTTTTATTGGTGCATTGTAGTCTCACATCACAATGAGTATCAGCTTGGTGTTAACATACATGCACACAGCTCTTGGTGTCCCTCCCCCCCCTGCCTCCCCCCCACATGTAGCACTGAGAATGATGTTGGTATAATCTCATATGTACACATTGTTTATGATAGTAATTCCATAGATTCACTTCTTT
>PVJS01014357.1:0-40516 GCA_004027185.1 Glis glis
ATGCTGTTATTTTGTTCTTCTTTATTGCTGAGTAGAATTCCATTGTGTGTATTTCCCATAATTTTGTAATCCATTCATCTGTTGATGGACATCTAGGTTGGTTCCATAATTTGGCCACTGTGAATTGTGCTGCTATGAACATGGGTATGCATATATTACTGTTGTTTTCTAGATTCAATCCCATTGGTATGATACCTAGAAGTGGTATAGCCGGATTATATGGTGGATCCATTCCCAGTTTTCTGAGGAATCTCCACACTGATCTCCACAATGGTTGAAATAGTTTGCAATCCCACCAACAGTGTAGAAGAGTCCCAATTTCCCCGCATCCTCGCCAACATTTGTTGTCCCAGATTACTCTTTATTAAATGTACCACCTTAGGGACATGCTGGGACTGCTTCGAGTGTCCACGACTTATACTGGAGAAGGGATCTCTTTCAGACCTAGACCTCTGGCTTCCTATGCGGCATGCATGGCAGGGATGCTTCCCACATGCACCGGTGATGGATCTGGGTGGGCCAGTCAGTAATCTCTGTGCATTTGACTGGACTTTTTTTAATGCCTAGAGGATGTGGGAGGGTAAAACTACCAAGGGTTAGGAATCAGTAAATTAGATTCTAGAGTGAATTGGAGATTTTTCCGTTTCTCTTCTACCTTGATTTGTCCTTGAGACTAGGTTAGGTTTAAACTAGCTTACAATGATTAAGCAACATTTACATATAGTTAATGATAAACCAATGGTTGACAAAAACTCACAGAAAGAAAAAGACAGATAATCCTAGGCATAATTCTTTTGCAGCCCATTCTTTTATCAGAACAAAAATAAAGTAGACTACAGAGTTTCCTCTTTGTTTTGTTTTTGGTTTGTGTGTGTGTGTGTGTGTGTGTGTACTGGGAATTGAACCCAGGCACATTTTACCTCTGAGCTACAACCCCAGCCCTTTTTATTTTTTTTTTAAATAGGGTCTTGCTAAGTTGCTGAGAGTCTCACTAAATTGTGAAGGCTGGCCTCAAACCTGCAATCCTCTTGTCTCTGCCTTCCAAATACTGGGATTATAGGTATGTGCCACTATGCCCAATGTATTTTTATTTTTAATTGATACATAGTATTTATACATATTTATGAGGTATGGTGTGATATTTCAATACATGAATGCAATGTGTAATGATCAGATCAGAGTAACTGGCATGTCTATCACCTCACACTTATACCATTTCTTTGTGTTAGAAACATTGAAAATCCTTTCTACTAGCTAGCTATTTCGAAATAGTCAATTAATTGTTGTCAACCATAGTTACACTACTGTGCTACCAAACATTAGAAGTTATTCCTTCGATTTCCTGTACTTGTTAAACATACTAGCTATTCTTTTATACCAAGTTCCCCTATCCTACCCTCTATTTAACTAAATTACTTACTCATAATCTATTTGAATATATTTTGGTCCTAGCACTTTTGAATTGTTCCTTTCTGTGTCCATTTTAATTCAGTCCTTCTTCAGCAGATCCTCCAGCTGTGATCTGGTTAAAAACAGAGAGCCTCGGAGCTCCTGCTGCTCTAGGCACGCCTGGACTTTTGCAGCAGTTGAGTAGCGAGAGCCAAAGAATGCCTTTTTGGCCTAGGTGACACATATACCTAATGGCTCTGCCCTCTTTTCTACAACTCTTTGGAAGTACCATTTGTGTTTCTCTACTCCTCCTGTGTCCAAATGCACATTGAGGATTAACAGTAACCCTTCAGGAGGATGAGGGAGGCAAGAAATCAAAGCCTTTTGCAAAGCCAGGACCTAAGAACAGTCAAGTATAGAAGTGATGAGGCCCAAAGGCCAAGATATGCTCTCCATCCATCTCTGCCCCTGCCTATGACCACCTGTGGAGGATTTCTTTCCATCCTATTCCCCTCTTGTAAGAGTGGCTGAGATATACTGGAACAAAGTCCAACAAAGGGTGGCCAGGAAATTTTGGACTTCAAAGTCATATCCAACAAGGGAATAGGTGAAGGAAGTAGGACTCTGAAGCAGTGGAAACCTCAAGGGACACCTATGCACTTTATTTAAATACCCTAAGCCTGCCTTGGAGAAAGGTTAGCCCTACTCTAGGGGACTTCAGGGTACAGAGCAGCGACCAGTGACTGCAGATCCTAAGGAGACAGATTCAGCTTCACTCCAGTGTGGGGCCAAGAGTCTTCCCTCTAACACAGAGGGTTCTCTGCCAGGGAGTCGTTGTGGCTGAAATTAGTCCAGCAAAGAGGAGTCCTGAAGGAAGGCTAGGAGGCTACTGCTAAGATTAATCTATGCTTCCTGCAGGACTCTTTTTTTTTTTTGCCATGCATCTTAATTTTTCAGGATTTGGTATATTCCCTTTGTGTTCTAATACCAAACTCTCATTTGCCAGGGAGATGAATAAGCGCCTAACAGAGGAACAAGCCAAGAAAACCTACGATCGAGCAATTAAGCTAGAACAAGAATTTGGAGAATATTTTACAGGTAAGGTCCACTTACCCTGGACTATGAAAAAGGAGATATATTGTCTGACAATTGGTATAAAAAGGGCTCCAGGCCTGGTATACCTGGGCCCTAAAACTTTCCTGGTGAGAACCCCCGATAATTGTTTTACACAGAGGAAGGCCCTCCCTGCCTCACCTATTTGATACAGAACTCTGGGTTCTCTCTTCTCTGAGTTCACCTGCAGCCAGCTCCCAGGTTCCCACTGGCCTGGGAGTGACAGATGCCCCACATTATCCCTGCCAGTAAGGAGACTTTAGGCATTGATACCTCATTAAACTCTCTCTCTGATAGCATCAGAAATCTTGAAAAGAAACTTTTAGGGCTCAAAATGGGCCATATCCAAAGCCGTTACTCTTGAGACGCAGTGTCAGGTCCCCCATTCTGTGCTCGCCTCCATAGGTCCGTCTCCCCATCAGTTGCACTTGAACAACACGCTTGAAACCCTTACCTGTATTTCAATTAAGTCTGTGTCAAGTCTCAATACAAAACTTTTCTTCTTGTTAAATATTTCTCTGGAAACATGAAGTTTGGGAATAAAGGAAAGTTTTCTTCTGGATATCCTGAGGTCTCTATCTGTATATACTTTCCTGGAACACTAAATAAATCCAGAGAGTAATCAAACGTTGTGGAATCTGCCTTATAACTGATTCTCAATGGTTTAAAACCAAGAAATTTCTTCCTGATTTACCTGGTATGAAATCATGTGTGTTGTTTTTTATCTTACTCAGAATATGGAAAAGTGCCAGTATCATAGCAGTTTATAGATATTTTTAATTAGATAATATCAAGTAAAATTTCTGTCAATAACTAAACTATGAGTTATCTTTCATCCTAAAAGAACATCCAGGTAGGAAAATAAATTCAAAACAATGTACATTTTGGCCAGTGGTTTATGTGACTAAAATATTATAATTAATATATTCTGAGAATTGTATTTGAAGATCTAAACTATGTCTCAGTAGCAATTTATATTTAAGCCTCAGTGTCACATGGATACTACGGATATGTTTGGAGATTTATCTACAAGATAGTTTTTGTTCAAAGGAGATAGTAACATGTGCTTAAATCCACTCTGAGTGACTTGCTGTTTTAGGTAATTCACAGTTTAGTGTTTATGTTTCTTATAAGTAGTGGCCATCAGGTATAAATAACCCTATTTGGTAAAATCTAAATATATCAGATATAATAAATAGCCCTATCTGATAAACTCTAAACTTACCAGATTACTTAGAGAATAAATAGAGTTTCCTATTAAAGGTTGTGGGGGTTAGGGAGGTTAACTTAAATTTCCTCTAAAATCATTATTATGTCCTCTATGTCTAAAATATATATATCTGAAAATCTGCCACTGCCCAAGTGAGTATAGACTGTAAGACCAGCTCTCTTTGCTAAACAGGGAGATCTCTATCTAACAGTTGGTCGATGTCTCAATCCAGTATCAGGCTCAAAACAGGCACCCATAAAATATTTGCTAAATAAACAAATGATTCTCTGTACAGAGCTGCAAGCTGAGATATAGAAAGTGCAAAGACTGCGATACATTTATTACTGATCTAGGACATGCACTGTCCTATAAATAATTTTTAATCATTGATGTGATCTTGCTTATCTGAATTTTCTGCTTTGTCTTACCAATAAGAAATGATACTCAGCTTTCTGATGAGTTGTCGGTCACTGCGTTGAGCTTCCATTGTCTGAGTGGTGATGGTTCTTCACCACCCAGCAAATGGTTCCTAAGTTTGGGTCTGTTTGCTTCTGTTACAGCTATTGTGCAAGGAGACACCTTAGAAGATATATATAACCAATGCAAGCTTGTTATTGAAGAGCAATCTGGGCCTTTCATCTGGATTCCCTCCAAGGAAAAGTTATAAATTAGTTACAACGCCTCTGACAACGACAGAAGAGCATTTAGAAGAACAAAATATATATAATATACTACTTGGAGGCTTTTATGTTTTTGTTGCATTTATGTTTTTGCAGTCAATGTGAATTCTTATGAATGTACAACACAAACTGTATGAAGCCATGAAGGAAACGGAGGGGCCAAAGGGTGGGACGGAAAAGACACTGCAGTGTGCAGGAAGGCTTTGGTGTGCTCAAAGTACCAGGTGTAGGGATGAACCTCTGACGGGCTTCCTGCCCAAGAGATGGGCAGCCTCCTCACTCCAGCAGATGTCCAGAGCTGACTGAGCTGCTGAGCTCTCTGTGTTTTTTGCTTTAAAGAAAAGTTGCCAGCACTCGAACCTCACCAACCTTCCCATTACCCACATCTGTAATTGGTACACTTTGAATTTTATAACTATGCACATCCTTTGATTTCTTAACAAGCAAAGGAAATAAAGAAGGAAAAAAGAAAGGAGTCCCTTTGGAGACGACATTCTATCAGGGAAGGATGATTGTGTAGTTGCTTTGACTGGCATCTGCAAAGACGAGCATTTCATAAAATTCACAAGTGTATGGAGGACTAACCTTATGAGAAGAGGGGATTCCATCTAGGATGAGCTTTGTGATTGTTAATTGTCTATTTTGCCACTTATAAACTGAAAGAAGGCACTACAGATGAGAATAATTTATACAATAAAAATATATTAAATGTATAGAAACGAATTTCTATAGGTTAAAAAAGTTTTGTGAAATATTTTGTAAAGATGAATTAATTGAAAGACTAAATGTATGCACTATCAGCAGATGATCAAATTCAAGAACTGAAAGTTGCACTCTCCCTTTTGTTGCCAATGATCCATTAAGAGCATCTGAGTTCCTTCCCAGTCTGACACAGACTTTTCCCTCCCTTACCACCCATGATCTCCCTCGCACACTATCAATACACTCTTACGGAGCACATCCCTTAGTGAGTTGCCCTCATGGATATTTTTGGAAGATATTTGGTTAATACATTTTTAAGCTGATGGCTTTTTAGAGACAAATTATCTAAAGGGAATTCTTGCTTTTCTCTAGTTAAATAACCTGGGCCTACCATGCAAATAGTTGAATAACTCTGTTCCTAGTTACTTGCATACAATTATTAAAGGACCATTTAGTATTCTGATCAACCATGAGTAATTAGGATAATTCTTTTTTGTTGCACAGAGTAATGTAGAGTTTTGTAACAGCCAGAGTTGGTATTAGAGCCACAGGGAGATTTGTCCCAAGACGTACTATTTCTTTGAGGAAGAGAGAGAAGAGAAGCATCTGGTTGGGGTGGGGGTTGAGGGGTGCAGACTTTTTTGTTTCAGTCTATAGAGCAAAGAGACAGAACCACAAGGAAAGACAATTTATGACTTTGAGCTCGACCGGTTGAACTGCCTTCCTTGGGGCTGCACCTGGACCAAGTTTTTTTTAACAATTATAATAATGATGACTTAAAAAAATGAAACCTCCCAAAGCCTATAAACTGAAACAGAAGAGTTAGTTTCCCACTGTAAAGCTGATGGTGACATCAGCATTGGTTTTGCCCAAGGTGTTTAGAGAGAGACTTTCAGTGATATTAATAACCACTCAACTCTGGGCTCTGTACATGCCCAGATTAAGCCCCATCGCCTTATTTCTGGGGTACATCAAGACCTGGCAGGGATTCTGCCACACTGTGCAGCAAACCAGCATGTAGGCTGGGGTGGGAGAGCAAAAGATAGAGCCATAGAGTGATGGGGCTTCTTCACAGTTAGAACACTGGAGCTCAAAAATGAGAGTCTCTTTCCAAAAACAAGGATTGTTCATCTTACGCTAAATACCATTATCTGCCTGGCTGCAGTCGCCAAAACAAACACAAAAAATGCAAAATTCCGCATCTACCTACATTGTCTTGAGGCTGCCTTTGCCAATGGAAGGGCTAGCGATGCATTTTTCCCTCTGATGAAAGTTAAATTTAGAGTGCTCAAAACGTTAAAGATGTGCCCATGTCTGCAACTCGCCAGTTTCCAGTCAAGGCCAACTTTCATCAATATTGCTCCCAGATGTTTTCTGCCACCAGAATGCCATTCCTGATCCCAGCTCTATTTTTAGGCCACCATGATAACTTCTTTGGTTTCTCAACTGAGCATGCAACCATTTATTTAGAGGACTGTCATTAATGAGTAGATGTTTTCTTGGGTCATGTGATGTGCTTTCCCTTTAATAGTATTGCTGTGGCTGAGTACAATCAAATTGAATCACCAACCCTTGGTTTTGTAGTAATACAATTATTTATTTTCCTAGTGTAGATGCTTCTGGATTAGAATTGGCATTTGCACTGATTTTTTATGTAGATTTATATAAATATATATATATATATATTTGCTTGAAGAATCACCAAGCCCATTGGTGAGAGGGTCTTTTCCTATAGAATTTACACCTCCATTTGTTGTGTTGTCTTGCGCTTCCCAATGTTGAGGTCTCTATGGCTCCAATGAACTGGTGTCTTTTGCAGCAAACGTGCTGACTTGTATGGAAATGGCATGGAAGTTACCCAGATCACATCTGGTGCAAATGCACTTGGAGCCTGGGGCCAGACTGGTGCTAACACTGCAAACTTTGTCCGGAGCTCTCTCCAATCTGAAGGCTTGCTGGGGGCGCAATGTCACCTTCATACGCTGAGCCCTTTCGGAAAAGTGCCAGATCGTGTCACTGGTGCTATTTTTCATGCTCTGGTACAATGTGTAGCACCATGGGGGTCTCAGCTCTACCAAAATCTGAATCCCACTTGTCAGCCGATTGCTGGGGCATTTTTTTTTTTTTTTACTCTCTGCCCACAGGGTTTGTCAGCCATTTATTTGTGGGTCTTCTCTCCCAGCTCCAAATTCTTGGGTTGCTCTCTCTGCTTAGCAAGCCCATCTTTATGAAGCTGCACTCAGGTGCCTCTGTGAGCTGTCTTAGATCCTACTGCCAGCCCTTCAGGACTCTGAGCCAGGGGAAAGCGCTCCACAACCCTGGCTCTCACCTCCTTTGTTTTTGTTTATCCCTCATTCTCTTCCACTGCTCTCCTATTTCTATCTCATCCCATCCCTCTTTTTTGTCCCTCTCCTTTTGTCCTTCCTCTCTTCTCTGAGTGGTTGACCTGTCCTATGATCCTTCCTTACTCCCTCCCCCTTTCTGTCCATCTCTCGTTCAGTCTCAGCCTCTCATTGCCTTTCTTATTCCTTCCCCCATTTCCCATCTCTGATCACCTCCCCCATGCCTCACTCCTTAATTTTTCTGTCCTACAAAGGGCTCATGGCTGATTCAGACAGCAAGTCCATGCACTGGACTACTGACACAAATACCTGGGGTCACCACTTTACCTCCTCGGCCCAGAAAGTAACGCTGAGTGTGAGGCCCTGACCTGGAGCCGGCTCCAGCCTGCCTCCCGAGCCAGCCTGCACCGCTGCCCCCGACAGTGACGATGCATGTGCTGTGGGCCCTGCCGGCGCCTGGGTGCCTCTGCCTGAACCTGTCCTCCGCGAGCTCACCCCCAACACCACCCCCAGGCTCCGAGGACACTTCCTTTCAGTAAAGGCAGACTCTGGCCCCAACAATTATGACAGCAAACCTCTTCCTTCTCATCGAAGCCATGCCATCGCCTTGGTTTGGAGAGAGAGATTTTTTCTCACTTTCTTTTTCCCATTTTCATGTGAAGCCCCCTCTGCTTTTCAGCTGGTGATTGCTCTGGTGAGATAGAATGGGCTTGCTGGTGAAATGACATCTCTTTCTTCCTGTCTTGGTCCTGCCTAAAACTCCTACGAAAACATTTAAGCCAAGGACTCGGGCTAGTTCCTAAATCTATCATACTAATTTGTCACTCCAAGGGGGAAAAAAGTATCAATTCCCTTAACGCATGTGGAGTACCTCCTGTGACAAGGGATTTGCCAGAAGACACCCTACAGGACTCTGTCAATATACATTTTACTTACGCGGATGTATGGTATACATGGTATGAGTATCATGTATACACATATTACATTAAGTATGAATGGATATGGTTGGAAACACATACACACACTCCAGTCTGTAAATATCCTTCCTCACTGAAACCCGTGCTTTGGAAATCATTTCTTGTACAGCTGTGCAGTTTCTTGTAGCAGCTGAGGACAAGCTGAGACAGGCGGACAATTTAGACAAAGATCAGCTAAAAGAGTACAGTATCTCCCTAGCAACTCAAGAGGCCAGATGACCAAGTGGCAAGGTTGACTCCCAACGGGATGGCAAACTTTTCTTCTCTCCATTTTGAATTTGTGTTTCCTAAGTGTGTCTTAACTTCTGAGTGCACCAGGTTGTACCTGTTAGATCCTTTTAATATGACAATTTTGTGCTTCTCTCTGACAGGATGTTTCTCCACTGAGCTGTAGAACGGGAGTGGAGGGAGGGGGGATTACTCCTTGCCTGGGCTGGAGTTTACAGAGACACTGCACAGCTTACACTCCTGTTAAGTGTAAATATTCAACACTTCCATTCCATTTGTGTAAAAAAATAAAGCACACACGATTATAAAATCAAGATGTATATTTCATACTCAGTGTGTCCGTGAATATTTATTGCGTTTCCAGTTGTCAGTAGTGGCCCCATTGTAAAAATGCCTGATAGAGTGTTTATAAACATGTCATGGTTTTATTATAAGATATAAATATTAAAACATTTTTTACTTTATAGCAAATTATATTCTCCCAAAGTATAATTTGTCTTATTTCATGAAGAATAGAATCAATAATTTCTATTTTTATCAGATTTGTCTGATTTCAGAGCTGAAGTGCACTTAGAGTAGGTTTGCTCTGAGAAATGTTGGCACTGCTAAGAGGAACTGAAAGTGGTGCTTTCGCATATTTTTAAATATTTGGTTACCATCTTGCCTGCTTTGAATCAGGATTTTTGCCAAAAGTTAACAGTGTATTAAAAAATAAGCTTCTACTCACATCAATGTGAGTGTGTGTGTAGGGGGAGAGTGAGACAATTTCCCAATGTCAGAATTATCACATTCCAGAAAATACTAAGAATAGAGAAAGGGTTTTTTTCTTATCTAATACTTATGATGCAAAGAAAGGCACAATTTGGGGAGGCAGTGTCATCTATATACACTGGGGCCATAAAACATACCAGCTCCAAAGATCTGAACACATCAAAAATGTCAGGTTGGAGAATCTGCATCTTGCAGTCCTAAACTCTTCACAGGTTAAACAAGCTATCATATAATTGGATCAGCCACTTAGGAAGCCAGATTATCCAGGCCCCTGTGAGCTAGTGGGAGTGGTGACTGAGGCTGTCCCTGGTGCTCGATGGTAAACCAAGTCCCTCAACTTAAGGCCTTGACTGAATATGCAAGACCAATACAGACCTCAAATGTTGACCATTATATAATTTTTAACATTTACACAGTCTCACCTGGTTTAATATTAATGATGACACTGCAGAAAAGCCAGGCACACTTCACTTCAACAATGGGTGTTGAAGTGAAATTTTTAGAAGTTCCTTCTAAAAATTCAGAAGGAAAAAAAAACCTGGAAGAGCATTTGACTTTTCCCTGTGTACTATTTCATTTCTATGTAATGATTTTTAAACCACAATGTTTCTAACGCCTCTAAAGCTGGAAGTGACCTGTATATCTCTGACCTAAAAGGGCCTAGCTATGACTTTAACTCTGTGTAGATACTGTGAGACCAAATATCCAATGACAGAACCTTAAAGCCTCACCATAGCATAGAGCTAAGGAACATTTGCAGAAGAAGCCACCAGCTTTCTGGACACAACCAGACCCGGAGTCTTTAAGCTTGTCAGGGGAGGGTGTCTTCTATGGATCAGGACTGTTGGGCCTCGTGACCCCAATTTTTGTTTTCTGTGACTCACCATTCACTTAGGGATACCTCAGAAGGCACCACTGCTATCATCAAACTGACTCCTCTCCTTTCTAATGCTACAGCCAAAGTGTCAAGTCCAGACCTTGTCCCTAACTCCCCAAGCATGGTGAGGACAAAGCTAGAATAGCTGTGCGAATCTTGCTATAGACTGGAAATAAAGGTAAAAGTAATCTGATTTATGATGTGGGTTCGGTGCCCAGGTCCTGGCAGGCTGCCATGTGACAAAGGCTGCCTTTCCCCTACCACCCAGGGGTCCCTCCAACATTGCTAGAGCAGACATCAGAAGCATCACTCTGCCTCCATGCCTGACTCGGCAGCTGATAGCTCAGCTGCTGGTTAAGGGTGCCTGCTGTCTCTATCCCTTTGCTCCCACATACTAGAATACAAATGGGAGCCACTCGCCATGGTTAACTTTGATTACTCTTTCATAGTAAACTTCAAAGGCTGAATGATTTGCAACAACTTTCACCACTGATAACTGACACATCAGTAGAGCATCACTGGTCTAACTGCTCAAAGCCAAAAAACTTAACCCCGAAATGAACTGAACAGACACTTCTCAAAAGAAGAAGTACAAATGGCCAACAAGTATATGAAAAAATGTTCAAAATCTTTAGCCACCAGGGAAATGCAAATCAAAACTACACTGAAATTCCATCTCACTCCAGTTAGAATGGCAATCATCAAGAAGACAAACAGCAAGTGGTGTAAGCCTGTAATCTCAGTATTTGGGAAGCTGAGACAGGAGGATCACAGATTTGAGGCCAGCCTCAGCAACTTAGTGAGATCCTCAGCAACTTTAGCAAGACCCTGTTTCAAAAATAGAAAAATAAAAAGGGCTAGGAGTTTATATTGGAAGTAAAATGTCCCTGGGTTAGATCCCCAACACCAAAAAAAAAAAAGAAAGAAATACTGTCAAGGATGTGGGGGAAAAGGAACTCTTATACACTGCTGGTGGGACTGTAAATTATTACAAGCACTATGGAAATCAGAATGGATTATCCTCAAAAAGCTAAAAATAGAACTACTATATGATCCTGCCATAGCACTCCTTGGTATTTATCCAAAAGAAATGAAGTCATCATGATAATAAGGAAAGAGATCTGTAGAATACTGTAAGGGGATCAGGGGAAGGACAAGAGAGGGAAAAGGAGGCTTGGGGAAGGAAACAGACCAAATAATATTATGCCCATATATGAAGGTATCACTGCCAATCTTACTAGCATGTACAGGGAGAGAGGAGAGGAGTACCAGGATGGGGTTAGGAGGTGAAGGCTCCAAGAGATCTTGTGTACATATATGAACCTGCCACTTTGAATCTCACTACAATGTATAACTATATTGCACTCATAAAATTCTAAAAGAAAAAAAGGAGAGCCAGCACACTATAGAGATACATGCATACCCAAGTTTATCGCAGTACAAGTCATGATAGCCAAGTGCCAGGTTATAGAATCAGCGTAGGTGTTCATCAACGGATGAATGGATAAAGAAAATGTGGCATATATACACAATGAAGTTTTATTCAGCCATGAAGAAGAACAAAATTATGTCATTTGTAGGAAAATGACAGAAATGTAGAGGCAGCCCGAGCTCTGCCACCACCACCCTCTGTTCAGTGCTCACGGAGCTCTGCAGCCCTGGATGCATCAGTAGGTCCTGTGCATCCGTGAATAGGCAGACTACTACCTTCCTCTTAAAATGTGTTCTGGGACTTCTTAGAAATACAAAATTCAAGCCTCATCCCAGACCTACTGAATCATAGTCTGCATTTTGACAAGATTCCGGAGTGATTCTATGCATGTTAAAATTTGTGAGATGCTGGCTCATAAGACTTAAATCAACTCAGAAGAAAAGAGCACTGAGAAAACTTAATTTCTTAGACTCGAGAAAGTTCATTGATAACTATGACGGTAGAAACAAAAAAGCCAATAGAACAGGAGGAAAAGAGATCTCTCAAAGTAAGCAAATCGTCTGGTTGCATCATTCTTAGACCTAGGGACCCAGCCTGCCTCTATGTATTCCAGGGTGGATGGAAAACAGCAAGAGTCACATCGAGAAAGGACTTGTTCCATGGAACTCAAGCCCAGGGCTGGTTATTTGCAATGCACCAAATGAGGAGGCAATGCTTGGCATGTGCCTCCAAGAATGACAAAGTGACAATACAACATCACAAGTCAGAGCACCAGCTTAGAAGCTGTGGACCTGGGTGTGCATGCTGGCTCTGCTCTATGCAAGTCATGTGACCTTTGAGAAGGGACTTAACGTCTCCAAAGACAAACTTTCTCATTGAAATATGGTGCTAATAACAACACCTGCTTCACAGAGCTATTGTGAGAAGTGCATGGCAACTGCCTGGTAGGAAGTTTCAGCATGGCTTAGTTACTGATATTATATGTTTATTCACTGGTCCTCATGACAGTCTTATGAAGGAGAAAATGCCAGCTTCTTCTGCATTTAAAAGGTGAAGAAATCAGAGTCCAGGGAAGCACTACTGCCCCAAGGCTGACTGGCTGTGGTAGAGATGGGAAGCTCAGTTTTTGACTTCTCTAGTTCTGTGCCCTTCAGGGTTATGCCAGGCAGGCTTGGGGAATGTTAATGAAGGCTCGGGTCTGGAGAGCAGTGACTACCAGGAAAGCTCCAGAAGGTGAGCCTGATGGAGAGCAGGCCACCATCTGCCCACTACCTGGATTATCTGCCTCCATGTTTTGTGTTAGGAATGAGTCACTGCTGTCAAAACCAAACATTATCTGGAAAGAACCTCTCAGCAAGCGTGAATGAGGAGTTCAGTTATCAAACCACACAACCAGAACTCAGGGATCAAGAGCAAGAAAGGGAAGGCACTTAAGAACCAAGGGGCCAGGTACGCCTGTAATCCCAGTACTTGGGAGGCTGAGACAGGAGGATCGCAGGTCCAAGCAAGACTCTCAGCAACCTAGTAAAACCCTGTTTCAAAAATAAAAGATAAAAGGAGCTGGGGATATATCTCAGAGGTAGATAGATTGTCCCTAGGTTCAATCCCCAGTTAACACACACACACACACACACACACACACACACACACACACACACACACACTTAATGGGCTTTCTTAAAGCAAAGCTAGAGAGCACTATTTCTGCCCTGTTATGCAAGGGGTGAGGAGTAAAAAGAAAGAGAAATAAAATGAGGAGGGCCAGGCGTGGTGGCACACGCTTGTAATCCCAGTACTTTGGGAGGCGGAGACAGGAGGATCCGGATTTTCGCGGCCAGCCTCAGCCCTCTCTCTCTCTCGCTCTGTCTCTCTCTCTCCCTCTCTCTCTCTCTCTCTACCTAGTGAGGCCCTCCACAACTTTGTGAGACCCAGTTTCAAAATAAAGTATAAAAAAATAGGGCCGGGGGTGTAGCGCGGAGGTAGAACGCCCCTGGGTTCAATCCCCGGTACCACAAAAAAAAAAAAAATGAGGAGGGCAAGTTATCAAGTATATTCTCTGTGCTGGACATGGAACTTCAGGTATATTATCTTACGTCACCATTGCTAGAACTTTGTGTCAGCTCTACACAATAAAGAAACAGGCTTAGAGACTTAAAGGAATAAACCCGGCTACCATATAAGAGAGACAAAAAAAAAGAATGAGTCCAGTTTATCAGTCATTTTTCCCACTGTGCCACACTTTTAAAATATTTTAGAATAGTATAGACATAGAGAATAAATTGCAAAAAATTGTACTGAGAATTCCTATACCCCCCACATCTAGTTTCCTTTATTGTTAACACACAATAATGAACCAATACTGATACATGATTATTAACTAAAGTCCATACTTTATTCAGATTTTCTTAGTTTTCACCATTTTCTCATTTAGGATTCCATCCAGGATACCAAATAACATTGAATCATCATATCTCCTTAGGCTCCTTCTTAGCTGTGACACTTCCTCAGACTTCCTTGTGTGTGTGTGTGTGTGTGTGTGTGTGTGTGTGTGTATGTGTGTGTGTGATAACCTTGACAGTTTTGAAGATAACTGGTCATGTATTTTATAGGTTACCCATTAATTGGGATTTATGTGATGTTTTTCTCATCATTAGACAGGGGGTATGGGTTTGAAGGAGGAAGAGCACAGAGGTAAAGTTCCCTTCTTCTCATCATATCAAGGATGCCTATTAACCTGGCTGAGGTGGTGTTTTTCATGTTTTTCCACTATAAAATTACTCTTTGTGTGTGTGTGTGTGTGTGTGTGTGTGTGTGTGTGTGTGTGTGTGGTACTGGAGATTGAACCCAGGAGAATTCTACATCTTAGCTACACCCCAGCCCTATTTTATTTTTTTATTTTGAAACAGGGTCTCACTAAGTTGTGGATAGCCTCACTAAGTAGCTGAGGCTGGCTGCAAACCTGCAATCCTCCTGTCTCAGCCTCCCAAGTACTGGAATTACAAGCCTGTGCCACCATGCAGCTTAAAATTACTCTTAATTCCCTTCCCTTATTGTGTCCTTTGGAAAGAAGTCATTGTGCACATCCCACACTTAATGAGTAAGGAGTTACGTTTCTCATCCTTGAGGACAAAGTGGGTACATGAATTATTTGGAATTTTTCTGCATGGGAGGTTTGCCTAGTCTTCTCTATTTACTTATTCAGTCATTTGTTTATATTAGTAGGGACTCAATATTTGTTTTATAATTTGAGTTATAATCCAATACAGCTTTATTTACTCTGTTATTGAAATTGTTTCAGCTTTGGTCACGGAGAACTTTTTCATTGGGCTCCTGTGTTCCTTTGACATACCCCATCGCTATGGATTTTTTGAGTACTCCCTTATTTTCTGGTTCTGCAAGAAATTTAGTCACATCTTGTATATTTACTGCCCAAGTCGCAGGGTTGGCCTTTTCTGCAAGGTACCTGGCTGCATTTATTGGAAAATGGTGTTATAAACTGAGACCCAATCGACTGCCAGGTGTGTTCTTTGATACTGGCACATCATTTTTTCTTGGGCAGGCCCCGTCAGCTGACAGAGCAAGGAAATAAATGTGTATATACTAACTGGTAAACGCATATCTATAACACTTCTATATGTACCTGTCTATACCTATATTAAAGTAAATATTAGTTCACACTGATGTTTCCAATCTAATCCATTACCACATGGACAATTTGATCCTTTTTTCATTGTTTGTCTAGAACTTTCTACTCCAACGATGAGAAATCTAATACCAATCACTTCCTTTCTTACCAGCTGATCCAGGATAAGACCCTTGGCTCAAGAAAGACCTAAAAAGCCTTCAAATCACTAACATTTTCGTACTTAATGGTGTCTTGCTTACCTCCGGCTCCTGCTACTTCTTTGCAAACTTGGTGGTAAATATCGCCATTGTAATTATTCCAGGGTTTCACACATCTGAAGCATGGAAAACTAATTAGTAAGTAATTGATTTAAAGAGCAACAAACCCAACTTCATGTGAGAGAAAAATTCTCACATTGAAGGTGCCAACTGCTTCTATCTTTATTCCATTTTAAACTTAACTCTTCTTCATAGAGAACAGTATCCTGAGTATAAATTCAGTCAAATGCAATGATTTTCCACACACCTGTAATCCAGTACTAGGGAGGCTGAGGCAGGAGGATCACAGGTTCAAGGCCAGTCTCAGCAACTTACGAAACCCTGTTTCAAAATAAAAAATAAAAAGGGCTGGGGGTGTAGCTCAGAGGTAGAATGCCCTGGATTCAATCCCCAGTACCCACCCCCAAAAAAGAAGCAGTGATCTTTTTTTCCCAATGCCCTGAGCTGTCAAAACCCTTGACCCTGCTTCCCAGGCTCCGCAGGCAGCCCCCTGGCTCCAGGGTGTTTTGTGTCCCTTTCTCCCATCAGAAGGTAGGTTTAGATTCTGTTTACCAAGTCTGATCTGTCTCCTGTTCCCACTTACAGCCAATGAAAAGGCCCCATCTGTTTGTCTCTATACCCTGATCCAACACCCTTTTCAATAATCTCAGAAAGGCCTTAGCAAACAGGAAAGATTAAATTATTAGCAAGGCCCAGTACCTGGGAGACTGAGACAGGAGGATCACAAGTTCAAGGCCAGCCTGGGCAACTAAGCGAGAGCCTGTCTCAAAGCTAAAAAAAAAAAAAATGAATAAAAAAAGCTTGGAATGTAGCTTAGAGGTAAAGCACCCCTGGGTTAGATCCCCAATACCACACACCCCTAAAAATTATCAGCAGGCAAATTGTGAATTGTTTACCATGCTACTATATAAGTTAGGGTTCTTTAGTCAAAGGTAGAAGAGGAAACATTTGAAAACTATTAACATAAATCTACATGTACATGTACATTCTATTACTTCTCTAGTCAGCCAAGTTACCCACTTTTCTTGAAAGCAAGTGAAGAATGAGGAGTACAGAGATAAAAGTCCATTGTTAAAGAAGAAATAAAGATAATAGCTGCTGACATCTTAAAGCAAGTCATTGAGTTTGAAAGTCTAAATTCCTTTTGCTCCCATTTAACATATCATCTTGACATAGAATTTTCCCCATGGTATAGATAAGAGAGCCATAAAATTAGAGGCAAGAAAAAAGAATATAAAATAGAAAAGAGAAGTACATTCCTTATAATCTTGGGCTATTGAAAACAGAAGAGAGAAAATAGACATGGAGAGGCAGACAGTCAAACTACATTTTAGTTTCTCTTCCTGGGCTGAAACCCTGACAAGTTGAAGAGAACAATAAGGGCAGAGGGGTCCTGCCTGACCCATTCCCTTATTTAGAACCATGGGGAGAGGTCACCCCATGGACCAGACACCTCAAAATGTCCATAAGAACTTTGGGATGGGACACATCAAAGTAAAGCTCAGTAGTACGCCATGGTCAGAAAGAGACAGCCAGACCTCAGCTCTCCCAAGCTGCCCCCTCTTTCTACAGAATCTGTTGAATCCAGGAGTCCCCATTGGGCCCTGGAAAGGAGAAGCAGAAGATAGCTGAATCTGAGAGCCAGTGTTTCACCCCCAGGATCTTCTGTGGTGAGGGGTGACTCAGCAGTCACCTTCACCCCAACACCCCATCCCACCCCAACCTGAACCCAAAGGAAGACACACAGGGGCTCAGAGGAAGTTTAGAACCCAACAGCGATGAGATGAGGCTGGCTGCCAGGAAGCACTGCAGTTTCTGCCAATCCCAGAAAAACCAGACTGTAAGCAACACCAGCTCTGACTGCAGACACAAATGCCAGCATGACCAGCATCCCCAAGGGACAAATGATGTTGTCATGGAAACAAAAGACGCTGTCATGGAAACCAGAATGGTCTGAGGGTACCACATGAAGCCAAAGAACTCTTTCCTTCCTGCTGACAAGAGACACAGTAAGCCACAAGCCTGCCCCCTTCACCTAGACACTCTTGGAAAGGAACAGGACTGTGGTCAGAAATCTGAAGGACAAGCTGGGCGTGGTGGTGCACACCTATAATCCTAGTACTTAGGAGGCTGAGACAGGAGGATCACAGGTTCAAGATCAGCCAAAGCAACTTAGTGAGACTGTCAGCAACTTAGCGAAACCGTTTCAAAATAAAAAACAAAAGGGAGTAAGGGTGTAGCTCAGAGGTAGAATGCCCCTGGGTTCAATCCTCAGAGCCATAAAGAAAAAAAAGAAATCTGAGGGAGGGAATTCTTATCCAAGAAGACTAAGCTTTACTTAAAGGGAATGTTTGAATGTATTATGAGGTAGTAACTCCTTGAAATTGTAATGAGATAAAATTATATTTCATATGGCACTTCTGATCCATAAACTGTAACTTAGTCAAGAAAAGAAAGGTCATGGAAGGTGGCTCAATGTTGAAGGAGGCCCTGTATCAGGAGCCTGGGGAGGGAGGGATGCTACCTGCTGGGAATAGAAGAGGAGCAGGCCCTCATGGACAGGGGGTTGTAGTTACTAAAACAGAAGGGATGAGGAACAGGCAAACACAACACAATTAGACAGATTTCCTCTTAGTAACTAAAAGGGAGCTGGGCCCAGGAAACATTTATTTATCAAACAGATATTTTTTAATTTACATTTTAACTGATACATTAAAAACTGTACATATTATGGGACATGGTGGTGTACACCTATAATCTTAGTACTCAGGAGGTTGAGACAGGAGGATCACAGGTTAGCGAGGCCCTCCGAAACTTAGACCCTGTTTCAGAATAAAAAATAAAATGGGGTTGGAGATGTAGCAAAGAGGCAGATTGCCCCTGGGTTCAATCCCCTGTACCACACACACACAAAAAAAATGCATATTAATGCAGTATCATGCAATTTTTCAATACATGTATACATTGTGTAATGTTTAAATCAGATTCAACATATCAGTCTCCTCAAACATTTCATTTCTTTCTGTTGAAAACTTTCAAAATCCTTTCTTCTGGCTTCTTGAAATGGACAGTACATTACTGTTATCTATAGTCACCCTACTATGCAATAGCACAACAGAACTTCTTACTCCTGTCTAATTGTAACAGTACCTATTGGTCAACCTTTCCCCACTCCCACAGCTTCTGGCAACCTCCACTCTATTCTCAACATGTATGAGGTCCACTTTCTCAGATTGCACATGAGAGATCATGCAGTACTTGTCTTTCTATGTCTGGCTTATCTCATTTAACATAATGATCTCCAGTTCTATCTGTGCTGCAAATGACAGGATTTCATTCTTTTAATGGCTAATAGTATTCCGTTGTATATATATATAATATATATAACATATATATATTACATTTTCTTTATCTATTCATCAGCTAATAGACACAGGTCGTCCCATTTCTTGGCTCTTATGAATTGTGTTACAATAAACATGGGAACGTGGATGTCGCTTTGACAGACCTATTTCTTTTCCTTTGGATATATACTCGGGAGTGGGATTGCCAAATCATGTGGTAGTTCTTTTTTTAGTTTTAGCTTTTTGAGGCCCTTTCACACTATTTTCCATAATGGTTGTACTGATTTACATTCCTTTTCTTCACCCCCTCCCCAGCACTTGCTATCTTTAGTCTTTTTGCTAATAACCATTCTTAATGGGGTGAGGTGATCTCTCATTGTGGCTTTGATTTGCATTTCTCTGATGATTAGTGATGTTGAGCATTTCCATGAACCTGTTGGCTATCTGTATGTCTGCTTTTGTCCATAATTACTGGCCTGTGGTCAGGCACTGTGGGATTCTCACTGGCTCTGGGAAGAGTCACTATGGATAGAGTGGACCTCGGGAACACGTACCCTCATCCCCAGGCTCCTATGTCATGTGTGTGACCACCAGTGCCACCAAGCTGTGTCACACTCTGAGTCCACAGCCCACCAAGTCTGGCACAACACCAGGATAGAACAAAGGTCCACATTGCTATGGGCTGCCTATTGCTGAGACGGACTGATGACCCAAGACAAATGCAACCAGCCACAGATGATGCTAGCTAGAAACCCAATAGACTGGGGCTGCATGTCTTCCCCTGACATTGGAACTGTTCGAGAGCCTCCATTTGGATGGGGATGGGGGCCAGTAGAATCTGCCCGATTTAGGTTTCACCAGCCCAGCACTAAATTCCAGAGCAAAGTTGTGTGGCTACTACCCTGTCCTGTCCCGGGTGAATAGGGTCTTGTATCACATTATGCTGCCTGAGGTCAGGGTCGTGTTTGTGAAGGTAGTCCCTTGATTACCTCGGCTGATGCTAAGCTGGGTTGCACCTGAATCTCACAGATGCAAGGAACTGCAAAGTCTAAGGGATGTACCCAGGCCCATGCCACAGGTGGTAATGATGCAGGCCAAAACACAAATCCGTCCCACTGAAACACAGGTCTCTGCCTGGGGCTGGGGTAGTTCTAGAGCCCTGTCTGTGAGCACCAGTCTAGTGATAGCTGTGCTGGCCAAGGTTTGGGGATGGGTAGTGAAGACAGTCCCTTGTCCACAAGGCCAACACTAAGCCGGGCCTCATCTGGGGTTCCCGTGGAGGGACGATCACACAATCACCGGAGGGTCCTACTCAGGCGCCATCTTGCTCCACCCTCCTGCTTCACAAGTATTTATTAAGCTGAGTGGAGAAGAGCAAAGCTAGAAAGTTGAATTGATCACCACCCCTGGCCTGGAGAGTAAAGACCCAGTGGGAGGGACCTGCCTGAAGGGAAGAGCGGTGTTAAAGGAGGAACAGAGCTGAAGTTGTAAGAATAAAACAAGTTCTCCTTGGGGGCATCAAGAAAGCCTGACATTTGAGCTGTACCTTGAAAGTATAATAATGAGGGAGAAAGGAAGGAGGATATCAGGAAAGGGGGAAGCATAAAGAAAAGCCAAAGGTGGAAAAGACAGAGGCAACTCTAAGGACATGTGCTGACGGCCAGGCACTGCAGGTGCATAGAATGCTTGTTGATAAGGGCATGCGAAAGGTCATGCCAAGTGCCCAGGACAGCAGGTGTGCAGAATACTCAGTGAAGGGCTGAAAATAGGATCCTGGAAAGACCAGAAGATAATTCCTTAAATGCAAGGCAAGTGATGTAGCTTTATCCTGTGAATGCTGAGGAGCTAATCAGTATTTTGAAAATCCAATTTGCATTTTAGAATGCTCATTCTGGGTCCAGGCTGGTAACACACACCTGTAATCCAACTACTTGGGAGGTGGAGGCAGAAGGATCACAAGTTTGAGGTCAGCCTGGGCAATTTAGGGAGACCCTGTCTCAAAATGAAAAAGGGCAGGGAATGTAGTTCAGTAATAAAGTGCCCAGAGGTTCAGTCCCCAGTGCTGAAAAATGAAAGAAAGGAGAGAGAGAGAGAGCAAGAGAGTGAGTGAGAGAGAGAGAGAGAGAGAGAGAGAGAGAGGAAGGGAAAGGGAAAGGGGAAGGGGAAGGGGAAAAGGGAGGGGAAGGGGAAGGGGAAGGGGGAGGGGAAGGGGAAGGGGAAGAAGAATGCTCACTCTGGCAGCAGCTTGGGGGATGGATTTGCAAAGGAAGAGACAGGAGATTCTAGTCCATGAGGAAACGAACAAAACTGCAAAGGGCAATGGCATGCGAATGCTCTGCAGTTTTCCTCCGCAAGGGCAGGTGTCTGTACCCTCTGCAGTCACCTGTCAAAGCCCGGCTGGTCGACACGTGCCCGGGGTCTCTATTCTTGCCTTCTCAAGGGCTGCATCCTGCCATTATTCCCCTAACTCAAACCAATATGTAAACATACACAAAAAATGTTTTTTTGTACTGGGGATTGAACGCAGGGGCATTCTCCCTCCGAGCTGCTACACCCCAGCTCTTTTTTTCTCTTTTCTTTCCCCGCTTTGGTACTGGGGTTTGAGCCCGTGATATTTTACCTCCAAGCTAAACCCCCAGCCCTTTTTATTTATTTACTTACTTAGTTAGTTAGTTTTGTCATTTTTCTTTTTTTATTATTGGTGCATTGTAATCATACATCTTGATGGGTTTCAGGGTGATAGAAGTATACATGCACACATCGGTCAATTAGTGCTCCCCCTATTTCTACCCCTATCCCCTCCCCCTTCCCTCCTTCTGCTCAGCATAGTAGTTGACTTTGATATATTTGTGTATGTACATCCTGAGCATTAGGGTGTTTCCCTCTTCCCCGCTCCCATCTCCCTCAGTTAGGTCACTTTCTTTACTCATCTGAGGTTTTCTCCATCTTTTATTTATTTATTTTTGAAACAGGGTGTCGCTAAGTTCTGAGGCTGGCCTCAAACCTGCAATCCTCCTGTCTCATCCTCCCAAGTACTGGGATTACAGACATGTGCCGCCATACCTGGCTTCTAAAAGTGTTCTTGATGCCCAATCTTCCTATTGCTCTTCATCAATAAGAGCTTCTAGCTTCAACATCCTCTCAGTTGCCAGGGAGCTGCTGTAGTTTCCATTCCATCATCAAGGCAGGACAATGAGGGAAGGACGGCCGAGTCAGTCCATTCAAAAGAACTTTTACAGAAGCTCTACCAGGGACTTCTACTTCCATCTCATGCGACTTCACAAATGGCAAGGGAGGCTGGGAAATGCAGTTTTTAAACTAAACTTTTGATACCTCCAAAAAAAAAGGCTAATAAGAAGGGAGAATGGATATTACGTAGGCAACCAGGAATCTCTGCAGCACTTCCTTTGATTCTACATCCCCCCACCCTTTTTAATGGTACTGGGGATTGAATCCAGTGGCACTCTACCACTGAGCTACACCTCCAGCCCTTTTTTTATTTTTTTACTGTGCTCTGGCCTCAAACCTGTGATCCTCCTGTCTCAGTCTCCCAAGTACTGGGATTACAGGTGTGTGCCACTGTGTCCTGCTTATTCCCCTTTCGAATACACCTCTATTTCTTTGTTCTTAACATAATTTCTCAAAAGAGGTATCAGTGTATACCATCATCACTTCCTTACTTCCCATTCTTTCTCTGAAAACTCTAGGTTCTACACACACCCACACCACATGTTGCTAAATCCAATGAACAGACTGCTTGTCTTCAAGTTCAACTTCTCCAGCAGTCAAGTGTTTCTCTAAGAACCACTCTCCTTCCTCTCTTAGCCTCTTCAACATCATACGACCATGTTTTTGCTCCTACCCCATTAGCCATCTCCTTCTTCCTTTATTTAGTCTTATTCAAGACTCCCTCCGGTTTTCTCTCTGATATCACCCAGTCCCCTGGCTTTAAGTACTGTCTTCTTATGCTACTGACTCCCAAATTCATCATCTGCAGCCAGACCCTCACATCTGATCTCATCTCAAATATTTAATTGCCTCCTTGTCATCTCAAACTGATTTCCTCACAAACTTAGCATGACCCAGCTGAAAGTCTTAAGGTCCCCTGACCACAACCCCAAACCTGCTCTTCCTCTGATTTCACCCCTCCTCTGTAAATGGAATCTCAGCCCACGTGGAATGGACCAAAATCCAGGAAAACTCATTTCAATCCTTTTGTCTCCCTCAGTTCCCACATCCAGTCCATCCTCAAGTCCCGCCAGTTCAACTACAAATACGCAATTTGTTTCTATCACCAGCACCTCCACCCCAGCACATGCCCCCATCAGCTCTCTCCTCAACCACTACAATGTCTTTCTCATTATTCCCACTCTTGCTTTTCTCCACTCTTGCTTCTAGTCAGACCAATCTATAGAGGGAGCCAGATCTTACAGTTTTGTACCTTAGATTATGTTTTTCTCTACTCACAATTCTGTAATGCCTCTCTACTGCTCTTAGAATAAAGTTGAAATTTCCTACCTAGGCCTTACATGATTCCTCCACTGCCTGCCTTTCCAACTTTCCCCTCACTTTGTGCCAATTGGTCAGATCCTCAAACACGTTAGATCTTTTGTCCTGTTAGGGACCTGGAATTTGCTGTTCTCTATGCCTGGAATACCCAGCACTTTGCTCCTCCTATGACTAGTTCCTTCTGATCCTTCATGTTTCAACCTAAATATCCACTCAGAGAGACATTCCTTAGTAACCCTATCTAAGATACTTATTGCTTCCCACTGTCGTCTATCACAGCATTCTGCTCATTTCTGTTAAGGCAATGACCTGAGTTTGCAATTCTTTCCAAAACTTTTAGTTGAACATATATTATTTGTTAGTTTTCTTGTGTAGGGTTAACTTCCTTTCCAAGTTAACCTGCATATAATACACTGCCTGCCACTCATGAGGCACTTAATTGCTAAATACTGTTGGACAAATTGTGCTTGGAACAAAAAGATAAGCATATAGTATTACATCAAATCTCCACAAAAATCAGGTAAGTTTTTTTATCCTCATTTTATAGATGAATAAACCAAGGATCAAAAAAAGTTATGTAATGTCTCCCAAGGACTCTCAGAGGAGTAGAGAAACGGGCATTCAATGCCAGGTTAGGCAGGTTTCAGTGCCTGTTCCCTTCTTCTACACTAGACTATCTAAACATGTACACCATATCTCCAGGCCATGAATCACTATGGTAGGTCATTTTGTGCTTTTCAGATGACTAGAGAGTCAAGAAAACAGTGCTAGTTGCTTAATATGGAACAAATAATTCAAAAGTCCTCCTAGATTTCATTATCTTCCCAAAACTAATTGTAACTCATTAAAAACCTGATTCTGAAGGCAGGTAGACATCGTTTTAATTAGCAATGGGATAGACTTTTTTCCTAAACAAGTCTAAAAATCTCAATTCACACTAAAGAAGACTTTAATTAACAAGAAAAATTACTGTTTCCGTATAAGATGGAGAAAATAGTGAAATTGGCCCAAGTCCTTTGCAACTTCCTGGAGACAGTCTATATCTCTCAAACACTGTGATTGTCCATAGTAGCCAGTTTAATCATAAATGCTTCTTGTTAGGCTGGTTACATTCTTCTTTCTCTCATATTGACCTGTGTAGGAAGGTCAAAGTTAAGATAGAAAATAATAGTTATGCCCTCTCTTATACTTGCTACCTACTTATAGCACTCTGGGTACTTCAGTTAGCATTTTAATGATTTACCATTGAGCTTTGCTGTTAAGAAAAATTTTTCATTGTGTTTAACCCAAACTTCCCTAATTTATATGATCATGGAACTTTTTGCTCATAATATATGTAATAGATTGTCTCCAGGGTTAATCACCACCAATTCCTCCCATCCCTACATGCACATGCTGCCCCTCCCATTAGCAGACAGTCTACCTCTCCTCCCTTGACTCTAAGCCAGCCTTGACTTACCTTGTCCAATGTCATGTGGCAAGAGTGATGCTGTTCTCATTCTGAATTTAGCCCTCAAGAGGCCTGCCAGATTATTTTGCTGTCTTACAAACTGGCTACCATGTAAGAAGCCAAACCACCCTACTAGAGAGAGGTCCAGCTAGCCTCTAGCTGTTTCAGCCACCCTAGTTGAGGTGCTAAGCATACCAACAAAGACTTCTTGATGTTCTCACCCCAAACATTTTCCCAGCTCAATGTGACTTCACGAGAGAACCCATTCAGAACACACACGGGACAGAAAAATGACACAGTTAAGGCCAAGCAGTCCATAGAAACTTGAGAAATAATAAATAGTTGATATTTCAAACCAGTAAATTGTATAGTGGTTTGTTACATAGCCATAGATAACTAGTACAATATACCATAGATGCCATGTTCTACCAAAGAGTCAGTTTGGAAAATCCCTATAACTTACAGACAGGAAAAATGAAATCCAGGGAGCCCCAGTGGGGAAGGGACTTCCCCAAGATCATCTAGTTAGCTGGGAAAGAACCTAGCTCTCCTGATTCCCTGCGCATTGTTCTGTCCACAACACATGCTGCCCCTTTTCTGACCATCAGCAAACAGAATTTGTCCAGTGACAAATTCCCTGTTGGTGACTGTTCCTGGTTGGTTTAATTTAACACATTAGAATTTTAAATTATAGCTGGGCGTAGTGGCTTGTAATCCCAGTACTTGGGAGGCTGAGACCAGAGAATCCGGGTTTGCAGCCAGCCTCAGCTACTTAGTGAGGCCCTCCACAACTTAGGGAGACCCTATTTCAAAATAAAGAATAAAAAAATAGTACCGGGGGTGTAACTCGGAGGTAGAATGCCCCTGGGTTCAATCCCCACTACTGCAAAAAAAAAAAAAGAATTTTAAATCATTAGAAGAAACTCAGAATATTGAAACCATTTAGGTCCAATCTAGGCCTATAAATTATAGTTTTACTCTGTTTCTAATTCATCCTGGACTTTCCCCTTATTTCTATGGTTTATGTAAAACAACCCTTTGTAACAGTTAAATAATAGTAAAGAGCTCATGTTCTGGTATCAATCACTCAGAATTGAAGTACCAACTCCACTTAGTAACTTAGGCAAGTTCATCTACCTCTCTGAGTCTCAATTTCCTCATTAGTTAAATGAGGATATAAAATGACTGTCTACTCTGTAACTATTAATATTTTGTTTCATTTTGTTTTATCACTGATGATTTTTATTCATTTTTTGTTGACCATGAGCCAATCAAAATGTCTGATCATCACAAGTTAGCCAGTGTTACTACTGTGAACTAAAATAATTCTTGCTAAGAACATCAAAGTTATGTCATTTTCAGGAAAATGGATGGAATTATAAAATATTATGCTAAATGAGATCAGCCAGTCTCAGAAAGTCAAGGGTCTTATGTTTCCTCTCATATGTGGAAGCTAGAGAGAAAATAGGAAACATAAGGGACTTTAGATAAATAAAGAGAAAGATCAGTAGAATAAAGGGAGAGATTGTGGGAGGGGAGCAGAGAGGGGGATAAGGAGGCTTAAGGAAGGAAACGGTTCAATAATGCTCTGTCCATGTATGAAGTTATCACTACCAATCTCACTAACATGTACAGGGAGGGAGGAAGGGGAGCGGGGAGGGCTGTCAAAGGAAATACACCAAGTGCTATATGTCACTTTGAACTTCACTGTGATGTATGATTACAATGCATCTATAAAAGTTTTAAAATAATTAAATGAAAAAGTGTGATGAGGACCTTATGGGGCAATTAGGATGAAAGTGCCCTTTTCCTCAGCCCCATAGACGTTAATCACGTGCCCTATGGTGTCTTCCGGAACAGAGCGTTTTGTTATCATGATGTGATTAATGTGCTACCATTCTTTTGACACCAATCATTTCAAGTTGAAAGATAAGGAAATCGAATACCTTGAGTATAAATATGATGAGGTCTTTAAAAGCCAAAAGTTATTAGATTTTTTTACTCAAAATGAAAAAACCATTGAAACACCCTACAAATTTTAATTTCTAAGCAAGTAAACATCAGCCTCCATAACCCATCGAAGCAAAAAAGTTTCTAGAGTCCTTCTTATTCTTATTAAAGTGGAAAAGTCCTGGAGGCCAAAAAGTAAGACGGCCACAGTGGGCCACACCCAGCCATGACCCAGCCATGTGACCTCACAAGAAGCCATTGTGAGGAAATCTCCAGGATGGCTATATAAGGCCCTCACAGCTGCTGTGTTTTTGTCCATTAGTACAGGGAGCTCTTGGTGGTGACCTGTCAGACTCCAAGATAGTTAACACTTTTAGTGGATTGGTGGCTTTGGATCTGATTTGTTGGTTTGGGCTTTTGGTTTTGTTGTTTTGTGTGTGTGTTTATGTTTGTTATTTTGCTGTACTTTTGTTTGTTGGTTTGTTGTTGTTGTTTAGCTAACATTATTAGTTGCTATTGTGGCTTTCAATGGACAGTACGAGGAGAGAGAGTAGAGAGGCCTGGCCCGGCCTCACAGGCAGCTCTCCCTGTGAGGATGTCTTCCTGGACAATTATATGGTCCTGAGGGACATTGGCAAGGTCGGTTTTGCCCAGGTCAAACTGGCCCGCCAAATCCTCACTGGGACTGAGGTGGTTGTGAAGGTCTCTTGCCTTTGTTTAGGGACAACCCCTTCATTCGATCCGAAATTGCTATTATGAGGGCAGTGGAGCACCCGAACATCATCCAGCTGTTTGAGATCACAGACACGGCCAACTTTGTCTACCTGGTGATGGAGCACGTGTGCTTGGGCTGCGGCTGCACTATGTCAGGGAGTCTGGTAGCCTGGAGGAGGAGGAGGCCAAGAGGGTGTTCTGGCAGGTTATGAGTGCAGTGTGCTACTTCCCCTCAAGAGAGGCATCCTGCACGTGGACTTGAAGCCACCTAACATCCTCCTGGACTCGGAAGGGAACGTCAAAGTCATTGACTTTGGACTGAGCTGCTGCTTCAAGACTGGGCACAAGCTGACCACCGTCTGTGGCACTCCCTGCTACTGCATCCCAGAGGTCTACCTCAGGGCCAAGGAGGTAGACCTCTGGAGCCTAGGAGTCATCCTCTACTTTATGCTCGTAGGCTATGTCCCACTCACCAGCACCACCTGGGAGCAGCTGCAGGAGAAGGTGCTGCAAGGAAGGTACTTGGTGCCCCCTCACATCACCGTCAAGCCACAAATCATCCTCAACCATTTATTGACTGTTAACCCTGATGTGAGAGCCACCGCTGACGAAATCCTGCAGCACCTGTGGCTGAGACAGGGTAAGGAGCATTCACCTTCTCCTAGGGAGCTGCTCCCCAAATGCCAGAACCCTGGAATCTTGTGTTGCCTGAGTTATGATCCACATCAGACCAGGCTGTCAGTGTCAAACAGGACATATGACAACACGATGGCTACATACCGGCTGATCCAATGCCATGTGAGCCATGGGGCAGGGTGCACCTTTCAGGCTGGGCCTGAGGCTCGGCGTGTCACAGCCTCCATCCCCAGCAGATCTTTCTGCCTTTCCTCTGCTGCCCAGGAGAAGAGCCAGTGAACCCGACTTTTGCACCTTCTGGTCCCTGTCCTTTAAGGAGAACACACAGTCAGGGCAGAAGGACAAAAGATACATTTCCCTGAGCTGCCCACTGATGAGGACCCCCACTCCCAACGCAGCCCCCCCAGTATGGCCCTGAGGCACCCCAGGCCAGCACCTGGCAACCCCAACGTGAGCCCACCTCCAGGACCCGGGACAACAGGAAGGGCTGGAGGTGGGTCACCAGGAGGATTGTTACCCGCACCATCCGCACCTGTTGCTGTTGTGTGCTGGTCCCTGGAGCCAACAAAGTTGCTGGGGGGGGGGGGCAGAGGCACCCTAGACTATTGAGTAACAGAATTGTTCCAGAGAAACCAGACAGATGAGGTGGATGAAACCCACTCCCTGGATCCTGACTTTGGCCAGAGTGGACTCAGCTGCAGGATGACGTGCTCCTACTGAACTGACAACTACCCCTGGCTTCTCCACAGATTCCAGTTGAGAGGCCCCCGCCTGGGAAAAAACAGAGACTATTTTTCCCAGGAAACTCACTCTCCTTTTTCCTGAGATGATTCTCAATAAATTATTATGAATTTAAAAAATAATTCTTGCTAAAATACAAGAAGATTAAAGCCTGAGTTCATCTGAGTGGACTTCTGTAGATAAATGGCTAACATTTAGTGGGTTTGAAGAGATTCTGGCTTAGGGTATTTTTTTTCCTACTGCCCACCTAGGTTCTCTGTCTGAGACCCTAAAATCAAACCAACGTAAGACAGATTAACAAAAAAAGAATATACAAAATTTATTTAATAAAAAGTTTTACATGACACAGGAGCCTTCATAAGGAAATGAAGACCTGAAGAGATGGTTAAGCCTGAGCATTTTTATTCTGGATTTGGTGAAGACTGGGAAAATCACAGGAAAATGTGATAAGACAAATTGATTGAACTAAGTATAGTAAATTGGGGGGAATTTACAAAAGACCTGATTGTCCATATTTCTCTGTGTCCCCCATCTTCAGGAACAAGGGTGCTTCTTTGGTCTCGTTATAGGGAGAGCGCCCTTACATGCGGACCTTAGCACCTGCTTCAGGGCAAAGGTGGAAGTCAGAGAGTCCTTCCTACACCAGCCATTTTTCAAATTGCTTCAACTTAAAATGTTCACTATGCCAAGGTCTCACATTTTGGGGTACCATATTCTGAACTCTGTTACTAGAAAGGACTTGTGGTCCTTTATCATTATGTACAGTGACCCACAGGGAGGCATTGGCCCAGAGAACACCCCTTCTAGCTTTGACGCTTTGACATTCTATAGATAGTCTCTTTCCCCCAGAAATCACCTACCAAAGGGGCCACAACTTCCAATGGATTAGCACAGGGCCCCATTCCCTTCACGGGCTGTATAGGATGCCCTAGAATGAGAGAATCCCAGTGTGCATGGATGGTGAAAGAGTGGTCTATAGGTCTGTGACTCACTTTCCAGGTACGAATGCATGTAGTCAGTCTGCCACTGGGATACATCCAGTGCTCTTACCATCAGTTGATCTCTGGAGAATAGGTAAGTATCATGCAAGTAAAAGGGATTTTGAAGACATTATCTCAAGGGCATGAGATAAATAAAGTCCCTGGTCATTAAGTGTCCAATCAGAGAGTGGATTTAAAATTCTCATTAAGAACCCTAGACTTTTAGAATAACCTTTTATTTTTTGTTATTATAGAATTTATTCAATATCATTCTGAAGTTTTATTTTTCTTTTTTTAATATATTCATTTATTGGTGCATTGTAATCATACATTTTGGTAAGTGTCAGGGTAGCAGAAACATGCATGCACACATTGCTCATTTAGCCCTCCCTCAATTCCCACCCTATTCCCTCCCCCTTCCCTCCTTTTCATACTCAGCATGGTGATTGATAAGTTTGTGTATATACATCATGTGCTATAGTGTATTTCCCTCTTCCCCCCTCCCATCTCCCTCAGTTAGGTCGCCTTCTTTGCTTAACTAAAGTTTTCTCCTTCTTGGTCTGGAGTCCCTTTTAAGTCCCATTCTTCCTAGCTTCCACATATTAGGGAGAACATCTGACTTTTCACTCTTTGTAATCTCGCTTAGCATAATGTTCTCCAGTTCCCTCCATTTCCCTGCAAATGATGTAATTTTTTTCTTCTTTATGGCTGTGTAAAATTCAATTGTGTATGTATCCCATAGTTTTGTAATCCATTCATCTGTTGATGGACACCTAGGCTATTTCCAAGTTTGACAATTGTGAATTGTGCAGCTATAAACATAGATACACATGCATTAGTCTGGTAATTTGGTTTCAGTCCTTTAGGGTAGATGCCTGGAAGTGGTATTGCTGGGTCATAAAGTAGGTTCATTCCCAATCTTCTGAGGATCCTCCATATTGTTTTCCAAAGTGGATGCACTAATTTGCAATCCCACCAACAGTGTATTAGAGTTTCTACTTCTCCACATCCTCACCAGCATTTGTTATTGTTTATGTTTTTAATGATTGTCATTCTAATTGGGGTTAGATGAAATCTCAGGGTAGTTTTGATTTGCATCTCTCTGATTGCTAATGATGTTGAACATTTTTTCATACATTTATTGGCTATTTGTATTTCTTCTTTTGTGAAGTGCCTATTTAGTTCACTTGCCCATTTTTTGATTGGGTTGTTTTTTTAGCGGTGAGTTTCTTGAGTTCTCTGTATATTCTAGATATTAGTCCTCTATCAGAGGAGTAGCTGGCAAAAATCTTCTTCCAGTCTCTCGGCTCTCTGTTGAGGTTCATGATTGTTTCCTTTGCTGCACAGAAGTTCTTCAGTTTAATACAATCACGCTATCTCCCAAAACAAAATACTTGGGAATAAACCTAACCAAGGAGGTAAAAGACCTCTACAATGAAAATTATAAAACATTGAAAAAATAAATTGAAGAAGATCTTAGAAGATAGAAAGATCTCCCATGCTCTTGGGTAGGCAAAATAAATATCATCAAAATGGCCATTTTTCCAAAATTGATCTACAGATTCAATGCAATACCCATTAAATTACCAAGGTCATTCTTCACTGACATAGAAAAATCTGTCCTTAAATTCATTTGGAACAACAAAAAACCCAGAATAGCCAAAGTAGTTCTCAGCAACAAGAGCCATGAAAGAGGCATCACAATACCTGACTTCAAACTATACTACAAAGCCATGGTAATAAAAACAGCATGGTATTGGCACAAAAGCATACACATAGACCATGGAACAGAATAGAAGACTCTGAAACAAATCCACATACTTTCAGCCAATTGATTTTCAACAAAGGGGCTAAAAACATCCACTGTAAAAAAAGATAGCCTCTTCAACAAATAGTGCTGGCAAAACTGGCTAACCATATGCAGAAAAATAGAAATAAACCCCACTTTCTCGCCTTGTACAAGAATCAATTCAAGATGGATCAAAGACCTAGAAATCAGACCTTGCAGCTACTTGAAGAGGGCATAGGTCCAACACTTCAACACATAGGCACAGGCAAAAATTTCTTCAACAAGACCCCAAAGGCACAAGAAATTAAAATGATGATCTATACAGGGGATTGCATTAATCTTTTAAAGTGAAAGTTCACTTCAACATTGCAATGCCTACATTTCTCCAGAAAGAAGTAACATTTTTTTCCCAACTTGAACTCCAATACTAGAGTGAAGTACTCTCTGACATTTGTGGCTTGGTGTTTATTTTCAGGGTCTTTGCATTTCCTGTTTAAGAAAGGTTTTTCTGACTAAGCCTGATAAGTTTAAGCTTTTTACTACACTTCCAGAGTAAACAAAAACAACCTGACAACCTCCACCAGCCTGGTTTTGTTTGTTTGTTGTTTATTTGTTTAGTGCTGGGAATTAAACCCAGGGACCAAACATTGCTAAGCATGTGCTCTAAGCTACACCCCCAGACCCTGGGTTCTTAACTTTCCATTATTATTACCCTACACTCCATAAATAGCTTCAATCCAGTATGCCTAAATATCCGTGAAAACTCCCACCTCCTGCCTTTACCTATCTGCCAGTTGTTTTCTTCCCTATTGCTTTCCAATCTCCATTTCTACAAGTCCTATCTTTCCTTCTTCCCAGATGACTGTGAATACTTGTTTGTTTGTGTGTGTTTGTTTGTTTGTTTGTTACTAGGGGTGGAATCTAGGGGCATTCTACCTCTGAGTTACACCTCCAGCCTATTTTATTTTTTATTTTGAAACAGGATTTTGCCAAATTGCTGAGGGTCTCACTAAGTTGCTGAGGCTGGCCTTGAACCTGCAATTCTCCTGTCTCAGCCTCCCAAGTACTAGGATTACAAGTATGTACCACTATGCCCAGCTCAGTGAGCACATTTAAACCACTTTTAAACCAGGAGTTAGTCTTGGTTCAATTCCAGCACTTAATTACATGTGTGACCTAGAGTATACAACTCAATCTCTCTAGACTTCAGATTATTTAAAAGGTACAGATAATAGGACCTGACTCATAAAGGTTGTTGTGTAAATAAGAAAATGATAGTAAGGGTATTAGTCAGTGTCGTGACAGGAACCAGATCACATATTAATATAATATTCATATTATACACATATAATATTCACAATAATTCTGAGAATGTTTGCAAAGAGGAGAGCAAGAGGAGTAAATGGTGTGTTGCAGCCAGCATAAGAGCTGATTGCTAAATTTTCAGAAATCTTCATAAGCCACTTATTACAGGCACCTCTAAAAATGAAATTTTACAAGCTTTAAATTAAATGTTACGTTAAAAACAAAGGTAACTGTGTTAGTAAGATTTCTATTGCTGTGACAAAATACCTGAGAAAATCAACTTAAAGGAGGGAAGATTTATTTTGGCTCACAGTTTCAGAGGTTTTGGTCCATAGTCACTGAACACCAGTGCAGAGAGTACGTGGTGGAGCAAAGATGCTTCCTCCATGGTGACTAGAAAGCAAAGAGGGAAGAAACTAGGGTCCCAATACACCTCTCAAGGACATGCCCCCAGTGACCTTTTCCAAGTAGGCCCCACCTCCTAATGTTTCGACCAATAGCACCACCAGCTGGGGATCAGGCCTTCAACACAGGAGCCTTTGGGGGTCATTTCAGATCCAAACCATAACAATAATACATACTCAAACCTCATCATGTCTTCATTATTTTATTTCATTTTACTATTACATATGTGTTCTTGAGGGTACTCAACAGCTGTTGTCTCTCTATGGTAGAAATAGTTTACAATGGAATGCTACTGTGACGCTTTTCCCAACTTTATATTGAATGACATACTGCTAATACCTTGAAATCAGCCATGGTAGAAGGAATTACACCACAGAAATTGGCAAATGCTACAAATCAGGGCTCTACCCACTTCCACCCCCAAATCAGTCATTAAAACATTTACCCACAGCAGGATACATAGGGAAACCACAAGAGATCTTGCAGTATCCCAGGGCTGTTATCACCTCTAGGTCCAAAAACATGATGAGGGGGAGCAGTTGGCAGAATCTCCAAGGAGAAAGTTGTGAAGAGTTTCACTTTCAATGACACTATGACTTTTCGAGTCAAGGAACACCACCAACCAGAAGTGACCCTAGAAGAAAGCCAGGAGAATAAATCCCAGTCCACACTTTATCTCCTCTTCCTGTGCTTCACTTTCCCGCTTCCTTCCAGTGTCTAACCAAACAGATGTCAAAAGGCAAAGGATCCCAGACAGGTCAATTCCTAGAGCAGAGAGCAGGATACAGAAGGGTAGAGAGTATGTCTGGAGGGACAGATGGAAGGTGTCATATCCAGACTGGGAAAAGTGCTATATCTGGCACATAATAGAAACTTGATGTTCTCTATTATAGTTTTGGTTAGTTCAACTCAACAAAAATTTATTAAATATTTTGCTGAATATTTTTCTTTCAGGAGTTCACCATCCAATGGAGAGGCATGTAAATAAATAAATTGCACATCAGTGTACAATAAACTTTTTTTGTGGTACTGGGCATTGAACCCCAGGGCATTCTACCTCCAAGCTACACCCCAAACCCTATTTTTCATTCTTTACTTTTGAAACAGGGTCTCACTAAGTTGAGGAGGGCCTCACTAAGTAGCTGAGGTTGGCTGAGAACCTGTGATCCTCCTGTCTCAGCCTCCTATGTACTGGGATTACAAGCGTGCACCACCACTTGTAAAACTATTATTAATAGAGGAAAATATGTCTGTTTCTATTTGATGAAAACCCCCTATAGAACAGAAACTCTCATTAAAAATTATCAATAGCTGGAATCCAGGCATGGTGGCACATGCCTGTAATCCCAGTACCTGGGAGGAGGAGAAGGAGGATCACAGGTTTGAGGCCAGCCTCAGCAACTTGGTGAGGCCTTCAACAACTTAGTAAGACCCTGTTTCAAAATAAAAAATAAAATAGGTTGGGGGTATAGCTCAGAAGTAGAATGCCTCTTGGTTCTATCCCCAGTTCCAGAAGGAGGAGGAGGAAGAGGAAGAAGAGGAGAAAGACAGGAAGAAGATGATGATCAATAGCTGGGCATGGTGGTTCACACTTGTAATCCCAGTACTTGAGAGGCTGAGACAGGTAGATCACAGGTTCAAGGCCTGTGAATAATAACTTAGTGAGACTGTTTTAATTTTTTTTAAAAAAATTCAAAGGGTTAGAGGTATATCTCAAAAGTAGAATGTCCCTGGGTTCAATTCCCAGTACCACCAAAAATAATAATAAGTATCTGTTGAATGGATTTTTATCCCCCCCCCCAGTGCCTAGCACTGTTTATTACAGAATCTTTAAAAGGGAAGAGGTGGTGTGCATGTATTTTAACACCAAACTGATACTCATTGTGATGTGAGACTACAATGCACCAATAAAAACATATAAAAAAATAAAATAAAAGGGAAGCAGTGGAGGGAAACTAATAATTTCTGAGCTCCTCTATGTGCCAAGTACTTTACATATATTATCTCATTTCACCACCAAAATTTTTTTAAATGTAAAACTGTATGCTAAAATCTAAATTTCTAATGAGGAGCCAAGATGATAAATATCAGATACTAAATAGTGCTAGACCTACCACGAGGAAAAAATTTCAAAATTGGTGGCCAAGAATTGTTTAGATAACTTGCACACATCAAGTGCCAGGTTGTTGGACATGGGACAAGATTTTAAAGAGTAGATTTTATGAAGAAGATTTGGGGAATTATTGCAGGGCCAGGAGTCTCCCCACTTGGGGGCACAGAGGGAGCATTCTCACCCTCTCAACTCAAGCCTACTGAAGAGTGCTTACATACACAGATCCCAAGATACATCCTCTGGAGCTTAGGGATTCAGGGATTTGTTGTTTTGTTTGTTTTTTATGGTACTGGAGATAAAACCCAGGGGCATTCTACTTCTGAGCTACAGAGGTATTTTATTTTTTATTTTGAAACAGGGTCTTACTAAGTTGCTGAGGGCTTTGCTAAGTTGCAGAGGCTGGCCTCAAACCCACGATCCTCCTGTCTCAGCCTCCCAATTACTGGGATTACAGGCATGTGCCACTACACCTAGCTGGGATTTATTATTTGAGTCCCACCCTCTGAATCAAGCCACCAAAAGAAATGGGCTGACAAACTCCTTCAAGGGAGGATTAGGAGAGTTGGTGAAACTACTTTTAAGATCAGATTAAATTCCCTGAGGGTTTTGTTTTTGGAGGTTTTGTTGTTGTTGTTTTGTTTTGTTTTGTTTTGCTTGTTTGTGTGTATGTGGTAATAGGTATTAAACCCAGGGACACTCTACTTCTGAGCTATACCCTCCACCCCCAACCCTTTTTAATTTTTTTATTTTGAGACAGAGTCTCGCTAAGCTACCACATGCTGACATCAAACCTGTGATCCTCCTGTCTCAGCCTCTCGAGTACTGGGATTAAAGGCATGTGTCACCAAGACCAGCTTCCCTAAGATTTTTATGAGCAAGGATTTCCTATATATCAGATGTCAACCATACGGAAGAAGTCATTTCAGAGGCATTTTAAATCTGGTCAAATAGCACATCCTAGTGGGTACGAAGGGACCCATCAGCGAGTCTGAGGAACGCACCACTGGAGAACCAGGGACCAGGGATGCGTCACCTGCCCCATGTGGCTGCAGGTGAAACATTGAGCAGCTCTAACAGGTGAAGGCTTCTTTGGTTCCTGGCAAGGGGCTGCACTCTGGTTTGTAGACAGCTGCCTTCTCACTGTGTGCTCTTTTATTCTTTTGTCCTTACAGAGTCCAGCTTATTTACTAAAATGATTATGTGTGTGCACTTCCTTGTGCAAAGGGAATGCTGGGATCTGTGATAGAATAGTGTACACACAATCTTTGGAGTCAGATGGGATCTGTGATAGAATAGTGTACACACAGTTTTTGGAGTCAGACCAAACTGGGTATTCTCTTCGGCCTTAAAAATACTGCATCTGTTTGCACCGGTTTCCTTACCTGTGTAATGTTGTAACAGTAAAATGAGCTATGAGAACCAGCCATTAAACTGCACCATTTAAAGCTCTGCTAAGATTTATATATGATGTGCACAGTAACATTTTATGTTAGTAGAAAATTGGAAACAACCAAAGTTGTTTGAAAATAGGAGCATAATTAAACTTCCACATCTGTGCAACTGAGTGGTCAGTTCTCTACATGCATGTACCTATATCAGCCTTTCTGTTCTAAATGCCCACTAGAGTCTGCTTTCATTTGCCTCTTGACACAATTAATGAATAGAACCACAGACATTAGGGAGCTATTTGGTTCCCAGCACCAGAAAGAGACTTGCTGAATAAAATCAAAATATAGTTACATTAGAGGCCTTTATGACAGCTCCACTTACTACTGTTGTCTAGAAATCAAATAGGTCATGCATGAGTCAGAGACTTGTAACTGCCCCCAAATTCTAATTTTATATCAACTGTTTCTCAAACCATATGCTGTGCTGACATTGAAAACATCGACCCTCAGTGTTTCACTGGGCCCGTTGCTGAGTGTTTCTGATATGTTAGGTTAGTTCGTCAGGGCGTGAATTCATTTTCTGGAGACTCACCGGAAGTGTTTTCCACCTCTCCAGGGTCACAACCCACTTCCATCACTGTCCTCTGCATGCCTGGTCCAGACTGCTTCCATACCTCATGACTGTCAGCACCGGCATGCTCGCCAGAGCTATAGATACAGATTTTGATTATTTTTATTACTGTGCAGGGAAAAGGGCCTGACTTGTGATAACAAAGTCATGAAGCTGAGGGTCTTATCTCCTAGCTGTTAACTAGCCAGCAAATGTAGCTCTTCCTATAATCCAACCAATAGGAGACAATAAGTGTTGAGCACCCTGGTCCTGACTATGTCCTTATCTGTCTCCCAGAGTCAAAGTGGCCAATCCCAAACCTCACCTGCTTTTGGACTCTACTTGTTGTCCGGCTGGTAATGGACTTCCTATCCCTCCTTATTTGTTGGTGCAACATTTGTTCATTCCTAGCAGTACACTGTGAAGAAACACAGTCCATGCTGCTAAAAGTAATTTCAAAATAATTCATGTCTCTTACTTGTATATTTCAAATACCACAAAAGGAACACAAACTTAGAGCTCAGCCCCATAATTTCTTTTAAATCCCCTTTCATTCTCTACTATCAACTACCCTTCCATCTTGCAGCTAGTCCCTTTTATTTTCTTTAACCTTTCCCCCAATTCCTCAGGCCCTTCTCACCATACCTATTAGAATCCCCCTCCTCTTCCCCTTTCCTTCAAGTTCTCCGTTAGAAGGCCCAGCAAGGCAATTTACTTCTGCCCAGAAGGGTGCAAGTGCACTGGACGGACAGTCTGCTCAGCCTTGTATTCCCTAACATGAAATCCACTATGCCGTTCCCCATTGGCTGGAGTATGGCTTTTACAATCTAATCCAGTTGGCTAGCTTTCACTGGGCAGATTTTACAACCGAAGAAACACAAAACCAGTATATCCAGAAGGGGAACATATAGACATGTGTACAAAAGTTACAAAATGAATACCTAAGCTACAGTTAACAAAATGGAAGCCTGCCAGTTTCTATGTGCTCTTGTGACTTGGATAGGAAAGATTGCTTTCCTCTCTTCCACCATCACACTAGCGCCTCAGAGTGACCAGAGCTTTGCTCCAATTTAGCCAGTGGATCAGGGCAGTGGCCGCTGCGAATAGCAGTTCTTAGTTCAGCAAGAACTACTAAATAGGAATGTTTTCCTTGCTGTTGCCTGGTGAAGAGACTACAGTTTTTCTAGGAGAGACTCAGTTTCCCTTCTCTGGCCTCCAGGAGGACAGACAAAGGGCTGTTGGAGGGATAGGAGGCAGCAGAGGCTGATGTCAGGCCCAGGCTGTCCAGCAGAACCACACAAGACAATTCCTTTATGATAATTTACCTCCAGTAGACTGCATTAAACCTAGCACGTTTCCTTTGTTTTCCCTCTGAAGACATAGAGGTTAGAATTTTATCTCTGAAAGCTATAATGTAGGAGAACCAACAGGCATAGTTAGGGATGAGTTAAGTCTTTTAAATAGTGGACCTCTAAATGGCCAATACAGAACTGCATATGCAGCTACTTAAAATGGTATTTTTGAAGAATACTAAATGGCATAGGGAATTGTTAACAACAAAATAAGCAGAACATAAATTGCACAGAGTATTACAGATTAATTCTTGCTTAGAGGGAAAGAGCAGGCACCTGGAAAAAATTATTAGCCCTGAGCTCTGTTTATCTTTGGAGCTGAGTGATTTTTTTTTTTTTTTTTTGGTAGTGGGGTTTGAACCCAGGGGCATCAACCCTTGAGCTACACCTCCAGCCCATTTTATTTTGTAATAGGATCACACTAACTTACTGAGGGCCCCACTAAGTTGCTGAAGCTGGCCTCGAACCTGCAATCCTCCTGTCTCAGCCTCCCAAGTACTGGGATTACAGGCATGCATCACCATGCCCAGCTGAGCTGGGTGATTTCTGACTTTTATTTTATCCTTTCTGTATTTTCTAGAGTATTATAATTTTACTTAAAAGTTTGCAAAATAAGTAAAACCTGCCCATGAGCATGAGCAGCTCTCCAGTGGCCCCCAGGTGTGCAAGGACCTCACCATTCAAGCTCTCCTGTACCTGAACTGCTCTCAGGCTTCCTGGGTTTCACCTGTAGTCGCCCCTCAGATCACTCCATTGTGCCCACCCTCCTCTCTGGTCAGCACTGACTCCCACCGCCCTGACTCCGCCTGCACCCTGGACTTCTGGAGAAGATACAGACAATGGGGCAGATTGAATAATCAGCAGCTATACAGAGGGTAAAGGGGGGGAGAGAAAAGTGGTGACTATACTCTTTATGTGGAAACTGACAGCAAGATATTCTAGGACACATCTGCTTCTCTGAAGAACAAAACATCTGGAGAAGCCTCCTCAGACATAAACTCTAGGGCATCTCTGTGCAAAGCTAAATTTGACTACTGTATTTCCATGGGAACAAACATAGCTCTTATCTTCGAGCCTTTTTTTTTTATGAAGGGCAATTTGTGGGCACCATGATCAGCTTCAATATGCCTGTTATCGTTTGCAGAAAACAAGGCTGCTGCCCAAGAGACTTTGGGAAATAAACTGCAGTGTGGGACCTGAAACTCTAGTCTTGCAGGTTTAGGACCCAATTTTATCAGCTCACCTCTCTGTGGTATATACTGACACAGGTAAGCTCCTAAGGGACCATAAGAGAATGATACTGTAAACTCATTGAAAATTAAAATGATATTAAATTAAAGTTACCATATGACTCAGCAATTCTACTCCTAGGCATATACCTAAGAAAATTGAAAACATGGATCCACGACAAAATAACAGCATTTGCAAGAAAATGGAAAGATCTGGAGAGCATTATGTTAAGTGAGATTAGCCAATCACAAAAAATGAAGGGTCATATGTTTTCATTAATATGCGCAACTTAGGGAGTAGTGGGGACACAAAAGGGACTCCAATGACAATGGAGAACCCTCAGTGGTACAAGGGAAGGGGTACAAGGGAAGGGGAA